>LPNX010099585.1:24365-59497 GCA_001517045.1 Pseudotsuga menziesii
TTGTTCTCGATGCTGGCTCACTTCTGCTACTTAAAACCCTTTGTCCACATGCATATCTTTTGCAACCTTTACATTTATTTTTATTTTGATGGTAAATTTATGCTTGTGGACAGGTAAACAAATCCTTGTATGTTTTTATTACTTTGTTAATTATGGGTGTAGGGTTACCTTAATATGTTGCAAGTATTTTTTTTAAATAAAGTTTATATAAACACATTTATTTTATCTGTTTTCATTAGCATGTAATAATTTTTATTGCATTACACTATATCCTATTTTCATTAGCATGTAATAATTTTAATCGTTTCAAGATTTGACCAAATCAAATCCCAAACGTATGATAATTTCAATTTAGATACATGCGAATTTCGAACTTGTATTTTAGTACATTAAAATCCTTTTTATTTTGGATTTGAAAAGCTTTCCATTTATTTTTTTATAAATTTCAATGGGTTCATCGGTAGTTTGACAGTGTTGAAATGGCACTTGTCGTTGGATATCCATCCAATCTAACAAATATTCTACACTACCGATGCATTAGTCATCGGTTATCCGATTGGAAAGAATGAAGCTTTGTCATATTTACGAGCTTTACTTGGTGAAGGAGGTCATTAGATATCCATATAATCTGACGACCCTACTAAAATTTCGACGCCTCAAGTCCATCAGTTATCTGACCGGTATTAAGAGGTTAAACGGATTCCATAGTGGAGTGTGTCCTCGCATATTCGACCACTATGAAGGAGTATTCATCTATAGGCCGACGGGTATGGAGTTCCATTTGACGTTGGGTTTCCGACAATGGTGTGTCAAAAATCTAACGCGAAAATCTCTTTGTTGGAATTGATGTGAAATTCCACCAACGTTTTAAAGGAAATCAAATTTTCGAATTGTCAACATCAATATGTCGAAAATCAGACATATAGGCAGTCGAAATTTGAGGTCAAATTCACTTGTGAATGACACCCTAGTACAAATCAAACTCTCCTATAGGGTATACATGGAACAAAGATACATTTCACTATAAAGAGAACATTGTTTTTCCTCAAATGTAGTCTTAAAATAAAGAATCTTAATGGAGTTACATTCATCACCTTCATCAACTCAATTAGGATTTCGCAAAACATATGAATAGACTAAGGTTCATTATTTTGGGAATTCATGAAAGAAGACATCAAACAGTTTGTTGTATCTTGCGATACTTTCCAAAGACACAAGTTTAAATGGTAAAGTCGCTATGGGCCTTACAGCCACTTTGAATTCTGGCCTATCTATGGAATGATTTTTCTATGGATTTTATTGTGGGGCTTCCTAGATATGGAAACAAATTAGTTGTGATGGTGGTTGTCAATTAGTTTTCCAAATGTTCCCACTTTTGTGCCTTATCACTCCTTTTACACCCTCATTAGTTTCCCAAGTCTTCATGGATCGTATTTTTAAATTAGATGGCATGCCATCCTCCATTGTCTTTCATTGGAATCCTACCTTCACAATAAAATTTTGGCAGGATTTATTTAAAATTCATGGTACCCAATTGAAATTAACCATATCCTATCACCCACAAACATATCGCCAAACAAAATCATTAAATAAGAATTAAGAATTTTTTTTGAGATGCTTTTCTTTAGAGAAGTTGTTACACTGAAATATTCTCATCTTGATCCATGTGTAAACCTTGTGCCTCATCCCTAAAGTTCCCTCTCCTAAACTGGATTGAAATTGATATTTTTCCTACCCTTTTTACCTTCTATAGGTCAGTTGGAGCGCCAATGGCACTCTTTCTCCTCATGCAAGGTGCATCGGTGCTCTGTATCTTGTAGCAAGGTGTGCCAATGATATTTAGAGGGAAAAAGGAGAGGTTTTGAGGCCCTTCTCGAATGTTGGTGAGGTATAGTATCATCCCTACCTTCTAGGTGGGATGCCATTCAGTTCCCTAACCTATGGGGAATATCCCTTAGTGTTGGAGACATCTACCATCATACACACTCTTTCGATCAAATTGGCCTAGTTAAACCACTATCCTAAGTTTAATTGACATCAATGGAGCATTAATTGCCATCATCCAGTCACACCCACACCTTCCTACAGTCAAGGAGATTAACTGGAGCACTCCGGGGGTGATCTAAGTGATATTAATGCACCTAATTGCTAACTGGTGGTTACAATCACTTCAACCAGTCAGTTACAGTCAGTTAAGGCACCTCCAGTCATTAAATATATTATTTTATGATTATTTAATGATTATTTATTATTATTTAATGATCTAGAGTCAACAAGGCACCTCCACCAACTTCTGATGGTCAGTTCAGCTTCAGTTAACCTCATCGGGGTTCATTGGAGTCATGCAGCACTAGCACTTGATGGTTGGATTGCTATGACATGTGCTTGATCTCCTTCAGTTGAGATTCAGTCATTTATTGCACTCCGACTTCAGTTAGGGTTTGGTGAGTCAATTAGGGTTTTAGTCAAGTGGTTAACTGAGTGAAATTGCATGGCAAAGAGTCAGTTAAGCTAGACTCACTCATTGAATTCGAATTGTCCCTTAGGTATTCAAATTCTTCATGGAGTTAAGCCATTGCTCAACATTGGTATTGTAACCTTTTATTTGTTTATTAAATATATAGAGAGGAAACCATTCTGGTTCCAGTAATTTCCAATTCATGAGTATTTGTTAATAATTCTTTGATGATTTTGATTCCTAGTTCCTAGATCATGTGCAAGAATTAATATGGTATCATAGCATGCGGCGGGATGAAGAACAATATTTTTGACATATTTCTCCATGGAAAGTGATCAATAGCTCAAAAATCCAGCACTGCACCAGAATCCAATGCTTACCACTCAATACCCCAAGTAAAGAACTTGTTGATCAAGCTTGCTTGATTGACTATGCTGGGTGTGATGAAAGCCTAAAATGTGTAGGCTGTCTGACCTTACGATGCCTCTTTTGTTTTGATTTGCAGGTTTTATCAGGTACAACTTCAAATGGACTCATCAATCCCTCCTCTCACCCCATTCACAAGCTATTCGGAATGGAAGTTGAAGATGATTGCATATCTCAAGAGACGAGGTCTCTATGAGGTGTCTATTGGACTTGGAAAAGAGTCTTATGAGAATGAGAATGAATGGCTAAATGACAGTGACAGAGCCTTTGGATCAATAGGTCTGGCCCTTTCTGATAGCTTGTACTTTGTTATTGATTTTGCTGAATACCCAAAGGATCTTTGGACGAGATTGGACAAAACATTTGGCAAGCACAATGAGGATCATAATAGTACTTTGGAGATAAAAATCAGAACCACAAGAGTTCTTCACTCAAAATTCTCATCCTCTACTCTCTCTGTTGAAGTTGTTCAAGATGAAGATGAAGCAAAATCTTCTACACATTCAATTCGAATTAAAGAAAGTCTCCATGAAGTGACTCCTTCTCCTGATGCTCCAGAAGTTCATGAGATCTCTGATATCTCATCTTCTCATATTTCTGAAACAGAAGAAGACATTCAAATCTTTTATATTGAAGAAAAACACTACTGCACTTCCATGCAAACATTCACCGGTGATTTTCCTTTGAATTCTATGCAAAATTTACCAGTAATTGCTTCTGAAAGTGAAGAGAAATTTGATTTTTCTCCCTCTAATGTTGCTACTGGTGTGAAAATATGTAAAAACTTGGATATTTTGGAAGAAATATCAGATTATAAGAGTGACACATTCGCTCCCCAATATCTATATCTTCCAGCAAATTCCTGCAGGATTGCATGCACCAAAATTCAGAATTTCGAAGAAGAAGAACAGTGTGCATCCATCGTCTCGGTTGACCATAATTTTGGATTTGATATGAATCTTATTGGATCTGATATGATCTTATTTGGATATGATCTGATATTTCTTGGTTCAAAATTTCAGGTTCATAAACCTTCAGTACTGCTTGCAGCTGTTCTCATCAACGACGTGAAGAAACAAGTATCGCAAGTCTCCTACAAAACTGTTGCTGGGGATTTGATTTCATTTCATAGTTTTGGATCTATTGTGAACTTATTTAGATCTGATTTACATTCTTATCTTATATTATTTGGTTCATATTTTAAAATCCAAGAGCTTTCAGTCATGCTTGTAGCTGCTCTCACCAATTTCGGTGTGAAAAATCAAGTACCGCAGTTCTTCTTCAATTTTGCTGCTGGGGATTTGGTGTTAGTTTCCTCTTGTGAGGTTGATGATATTTTATTTTTTGATTCATTAGATATTTCAGAATCTATATCATATTATGGAGCTCAAGCATTCGCTCTCCAGAGTCCCAGGGATTCTCTACCTTTGGTCACAAGCTCATTTCCTCACAGAACTATTAAAGAGGAAGACATTCTGCATCCGCTTGGACACTTGCTCCTAATATTTGGGGCTGATTTTACCAATAATGGTTTTCTGTTCAAATCTGCAACATATCAGTTTCTTGAGTGTTCCACACATGGTTCAAATCCTCAAGAAACTTTGCTCTCTCTTTAGATGATTTCAGTTGCTCTACATGGGTCCAGTTTTCACCGTGCAGTTGTTTATATTTTTGATTCAGTTGAGTGCATTGTTATTCTTCCAAAGTGGAAGATTCCTCCAGACATATTCATTTAGTTTGGATTCAGAGGTTCACATGCACATTCTCAGGATGCTACTGCATAGAAGAACCAATTCTTGATTTACTGCTTAGTTTGAGGGGGGGTATTTTTCCCATGAGGTTTTCCCCGTTTCCTTGGTTATATTAAGAAGTTACTTCAGTGTACAGGGTGACCTATGGCCTTTGTTTCCAGGGCCCTAACATTTTATGCATCTATGTTTTCTAGCTCTTCCTGAGTATAGCTTAAGGGGGGGTGTTGGAGACATCTACCATCATACACACTCTTTCGGTCAAATTGGCCTAGTTAAACCACTATCCTAAGTTTAATTGACATCAGTGGAGCATTAATTGCCATCATCCAGTCACACCCACGCCTTCCTACAGTCAAGGAGGATAACTGGAGCACTCCAGGGGTGATTTGAGTGATATTAATGCACCTAATTGCTAACTGGTGGTTACAATAAGTTCAACCAGTCAGTTAAGGCACCCCCAGTCATTAAATACATTATTTTATGATTATTTAATGATTATTTATTATTATTTAATGATCTGGAGTCAACAAGGTGCCTCCACCAACTTTTGATGGTCAGTTCAGCTTCAGTTAACCTCATCGGGGTTCATTGGAGTCATGCAGCACTAGCACTTGATGGTTGGATTGCTATGACATGTGTTTGATCTCCTTCAGTTGAGATTCAGTCATTTATTGCACTCCGACTTCAGTTAGGGTTTGGTGAGTCAATTAGGGTTTTATTCAAGTGGTTAACTGAGTGAGATTGCATGGAAAAGAGTCAGTTAAGCTAGACTCACTCATTGAATTGGAATTGTCCCTTAGGTATTCAAATTCTTCATGGATTTAAGCCATTGCTCAACATTAGTATTGTAACCTTTTATTTGTTTATTAAATATACAGAGAGGAAACCATTCTGGTTCCAGTAATTTCCAATTCATGAGTATTTTTTAATAATTCTTTGATGATTTTGATTCCTAGTTCCTAGATCATGTGCAAGAATTAATACTTAGACCCCTCCTAATCTTCAACCTACTCTATCCCTTTATCCTTATAAATTGAACCCTCTATCCATGGTGAAGGGAGGAAGAACTATGGTCCCACTATGGTACTCTTATGCTGGTGGAATTTCTAGGTGATCCCTATCATCCTTTGGGATGCAAGATCTCATCCTTTGGGAGGATTACCATCACTCTTTGGAGGTTTGTATTGGATTGTTGGATGGATGATTGCAATGTTATGGCTAGGTTGAGACATTCCTTCTTTACGTAATTCTATGTATATCCTTGATTACAGTGTTGAAAAAAATCTTGACATAAATGTTATTGTGATAATGATGTTTAGATATTTATTCCTTAACTGTTAGCTTAGATCAATTCATGTTTGGATATGCATGTACTATTTTCTTGTTTCTACTTGCTCTATGTAGGGTTTTGTAGTTCAAGATCTGAATGATCTGGAGCTTGGATCAACAAAGATAATAGGATTTTCAGACCTCATGTAAGTGATCTATCGATTTAATGTGCATCTCTATTGATCTAGGAAAGTAGGTTGTATTTTGTACTTGAGTTTTTCTATATCCAATTGGACTAGGGAGATATGGATTGAGTCTGCTTGAGTAGATTTATCCACTAACAAAAGTCACACTAGTGGTAATGATGGATTCCTCTTTTAAAATGGTGTTATGACAACACACATCATCAAGCTACAAAAATCACACCATATGAATCCATATCTGGCCAAAAAATCATGTCTCTTGTTTCTTGTTTACTAGGAACCTCTTGGGTGTAGGAAGTGGATATCGCACTTTTCACCAAAGAATTTATTCTTTCACGGTTAAGGAAAATTTTGCTATGGTTTAAAATCAGATGAAACAATAAGAATATTATCATTTCTCCAAGCATTCATTTGCAAAAAATGGATCATGTGTTTCTTTGAAGACAACCTTATAAATATGCATCATTAGAAAATAACCTCCACTAAAACAAGCGTTGGATTTCTATGGATCTTACTAGATCTAACAATGCATTGGACAAGAAATGTACATGCTAGATCTAATTGGTGCGATCCAATTGTAAAGTGCATACTATGTTACCATAACTTAATGAGGAAGCTTCCATTTGGATCCATGTGAAATCAATATTGGATATTAGGAAACATCATTTGTACAAGCATATGGTTAAAGGAATCTTGTTCCATTTGAAAAATATGAAACCAAAAGATGCCACCTAAGAAGTTGGAGGTATTCTTTAACAATTTCCTCATCTTTATCCTTAAGGACAACACTTTTCTTGAAGGTGGAGGACATGTCAATATACCACCCTAATCACCCTTACTACAGATTTAGTCATGTAATGTATGCAATCACTTGCTTTAAATAAATCCAAATAGTTAGTAATGGACAATAAATGTAAAAAGGTCATATATTTTAATTAACGCCCACTACGTAGTTGGTGCTCTTTAATTATGGGACCATGTCAAATAGTTAGTTTTTTGGGATATTAAAATCCTAATTAAAGAATCAAGAGGATTTGGAATTTTTGTCAATAATTTTTGTATTGTATATCTTCTTAAGTGAAATGTCACCCAACCTTAAGAGACGAGTGCACATTGTTTCTTCCATTGATTTTCATAATACAAGAGTTATTCATGTTGCACCTTTATTATCTATTTCCTTAGACTAAGTTAATATGTATTATAATTTATGGTATTTAGCATTGTGCGTGTGTGTATTGAATTGTTTTAATTTTTAGGGTTAACAACATGACAAAAACTTCTTAGTTTGGAAGTATAACATTGCGAAAGTTAGCGTGTACAACATCACAACCAAGATTCCAATTCATGTGAAAACCACCTCAATATAGATTCATTAGAAATTCTTCCTTATAGTTATTCTAGAGATAGCATGAAATAAGAGAAGAATTTGAGACATAAACTAGAGAACACCTCTTTAGAGTATATTTCCATTACTATACATATTGAGAAAAAACCAGTACAATATATAGGCATTATCACATGCAATACCTTGGGTAACTACCATGTGTATCTCAAATTAATGGTGGCTTATCCTGACTAATTCCCCAATCTATGGGATCATGCCAAGTGTAACTCCAAGTAGTGGCCATAATGAGATGAAATGAACCTATATGGACCATGAAGTGGTTAGGCTATTCAACAAGTGTGAAAGGAACTATCATGAGGGAAAAACATGTGGTTTAGTGGATTTTTTTTTACCATTAATAAGCAAATTGACCAAATCCTCAAGAAGGTGCACCCTGTCTCCTTAAAATAGGGAAATGCAATAACTACCCCATAAATTTAGCATAGAGGGGAACATTTACTCCATATAACAAGGAAATGTGTGGGTAAGTGGACAAACAAGATTTTATGGCATAAATACTAGTCTAAGTGGGTTAAATGTGGACAAACTCTTTGAACAAGACACTAAACTAGGAACTATAACCATTTTCACATGGAACAAATTACACTAAACACTTGGAGCCTTATACAAAGATTATTAACCAAGGTCTAGATGGGAAATATGTTCCAATAAACATAATGTCTTTCTACTATTAATATTATTCCTGACAAATAAAGCAATGTTTAAGCATAATTTATTGGGTATTGGATTTCACTCAAGAAACCATGTTTATGTGAGTTCAAATTGGTTAACCATTTAAAACATTATCTAGGATAAATAACCTCAATATCATAGGTTAGATACATTGTTAGCTCCTTTGTTTTGGAAAGGCCCCTAAAGGTGGAAGAAAGCATGGGGTAAGGAAGCAAAAGTTTCAGAATTCCCTAATAGCTGCAACAGTTTTGGACCCACCCTCATGACTATTTAAAGAAGAACAAGGAAAGTGAAAGAGAGTGAAACAAAGTAGTAGAAGAAAATAAATAGAAGAGAGACAAAATAGACTAATGGAATAGTTTGAAATCAAGTTGCAACAAAGCATCGGATGTTTAATCTTATGTATCTAGGTTTTGGGTAATGTAATTGGGTATGGGTGTTTTTCATTTATGATACAACAATTATTCATTATGTATATGATATTGTAAGACCACAAAACCATGGATTAGGAAGGTAACATAATCTATAGATAATATAAATGAAAGAGATTCTCGCCCCCTTAATTTGTATGTGTATGGTTGATTTGTATTCTATTTGTTGTATGATATTGGATGAATCATATTCCTATGTTATGTATGTCTATTGTTGTTAGTGAATTCCTATTGCAATAGTGAACATTGGTGCAGTATGAAAATCATCAATACTCATAGGATTATCCTTGTAGTTAATCTTCCTTATCATACATAGGTCTTGATTGTGCATCGAGTGAGACCTTCTCCTTTGGGGTATTAAAAATGCTAGGAGACTATACTAAAATTGTTCCCTTTGTTTTCCCCTACACAAGAACTCGGTCTCTAATTTTGTGCCAACTTCCAACATGGACAATGAGACTTGGTCCCTAAAGGAAAAGGAAAAACCTCACCCACTTTCAAACAAAACCAAATGTCTGTGTACAAGTTGTGAATATATTATGACAGAGCACAAATGAAAACAAATTCTAAAAAAAAAAGTAAATAAGCATTAGTGAAGAGTGCAATTATGTGGAGGCATGACTTGAAAAGATAAACAATACAATGACACTAAGCAGTCTCAAAGGTAAATTAGATATGAAATACATGATAGAGCATATGAATATGTCAATAGAAATATATTATAACATAGAAAAACACCATTAAACCTCGATTTATGGGCTTAAAAAAGGAACAAGAAGAAATCATTCTATAACTAGTGAGGGAAGAACTACAAAACAAGCTATACTTGGAAATAAACTACACAATAGAAGAAAAAAGACTTGGTATATTGATGAAACTTATTGTCTAAAAAGGTCAATAATATTTATAATTGATGATCTCATTTCAACATATCAAACTGAAAAAAAGAAGTTAAAAATGTAAAACAAGTCACAAAGGAAGATAAATAGGAAGCTATTGGAAAAAGAAAATAATGACCAAAATAAGAATAATAATAATAGGAATTGTGACAAATTTGATATTGTATCTTGAAATTGTCATGGTTTTCCATATAAAATTCCCAATTTAACTTGGATTTTTAGTCAAATTGACATTATCTTGCTTGTTGAAACTTTAAAAAATGAAGAACGCGATGCCCGCAACATAGATGGATTTATCTTGTGGTTAATTTGGAAAAATAAGTCCTATTATAGAGGCATTAGAGGCATTGATTTTTACATAAAGTATAACCTGTATACTTGTAGTTCGCGTCATAATAAAAACCCTTTCAATGAGTATCAACCAATACATATGGACGAATATTTGAGACATTAATTTACTAAAAGGGTCTATTTAGAAATGTAAATTATACCTTTTATAAGAAAATCATTTTTATAAGCATTGTTCTTACGAAGACATATCCGTGATATTTCTATTCTATGAAATGAAATTCATATTATAATGCTAAGGAGTTTTAATGCTAAAATAACAAATAACTATGCTGTAATCCTAAGCATTGTCTCCAACCCCAACTTGTTATAACAAGTTCATAACACCTTCAATTCTTCTTGAGATATTTAGTCAACATTAGATTAGGAGCATCCACTAAGGGTTCAAGTAAGAATTCAATAAGGTAGATGATAGCAATGGACTAGTGCATAGGTTGAGTAAGAATTCAAAGAGTTTAGTGTGCACTCTAACCAATCAAAGTGGACCATATATTATTCACATCAAGGAAGTTAGTTAAACTTTGGATCTATATATAAATGGTCTTATGGATTAATCTATCATTGAATTTATTTTTTATCTTTGTATACCGATGTATGCTGAGAAATACTTACTTGTTCTTTAGTGTTGCTGATGCAGGTGCATTAGGAAGGCACTTAAAACAAAAGCTTAGCAATGTGATGGATTGGTAACATGCTGAAGCTAAAGCATAAATTTTGGGCATCTAGTTAGGAGATGGTTAGATTTTAAATAAACATTTGAATTAAAACAAAAACAAAATAGTTAGGGTAATTTCTTTTTTGGGGGGAAGGGAGGTTTGGTTTTAATCTAAGGGGGTTTTCATTTTTTGGGGAGATAATTTTAGGGGAAAAAGGAGAAGGAAGAAAATATTCTCATGGAAATTGGTGTAAATGCCCTCTATACAAAATAGAAATTGAATATGCTAAAAATAACATTTGCAAGTTGTTTTAATGTTTTTGAATCAATGGTTTATTTTGGCAATTTAATGTAAATGAAGGTTCTTTTATGAAATTTTGGGTGATTGAGAAAACTGCTAAAGATACTGAAAGTTGTAAGTGATTTTGAATTGTTCAATTTACTTCATTATTGAAAACTAGTTAAAGTGGGTGAGATTGAACCTTGAATAAATTTTGTATTGAATTCAAATATGAAAAATGGAGTTTCCCAACTGCATCTAACTTCCACCCTATGTCATTAGCATTGTGGAAACTATTTATTTCCTTACTATCCATACGAATTGTGTACACAAATTCTTGTGAAATCCCTGCGAAGAACATTAAGGAGCACAAGCTACCAGAAAACTAGAGTACCAATTTATTGATTAGAAGTCATCAAAGTTAAAGCATTTGATTGTTTAGTTGATAAGAACCGATTTTAAAATCCACTGGAAAGTGTTTCAACCAGGTAACCTGTGTTTGGGTGAGAACAAAAACATATAAAGTTTTTTTCCTAAACCAATCATTTTGGATCAGAAATATTCTAACAAACAAAAATCCTCTGTGAGGAAAGTGTAAGGAAGGCTGTGTCTAACTCTAAGGGAATTATTTTGTTTTGGGTGAACACCAAATTGTTATCAAAACTAACACCAGCACAAGGTTGAGTGACAAAAATTTCTGATCAGGTTCTGTGTGTGCCAGGATCTTGTGTTATAGTTTTTTGGGTTTTTTTCATCCTTATTGCCATCAATTTGGGGTATCATAGCATAATTATGTGATTTCTCACAAGTATAGAGAGATGAAATGAATAGAAGGAGGAGGACGAGGTCAAAGAGCCATACCTAGGGAAAATGCAGAACTCTGAGAAGAGATAAGGAGGCTGCAAGCTCGATTACAAGCCATGAAAATGGGAAGACAATGGGATCCTAAAGGTGGAGATATTAATGAGCCCGATGGCGTACCTGAATAAAAAGAAGTAGTTCCTGCTAAAGTTAGATTGTTGAGGGTAGTATTTGTTATCATCCAAAATGGAACTTCTCCATCCGAGTGCTGACATTCACCCTGTCGATACACAAAAGGAAAATTTGAATTGAAATGGCCAAAACACTATATATGTGCATGATCTTTGATACATTATCTTTAGACTAGATTTATATATTTTTATTCTAAGTTTTGGTATGCATACGTGACTATGTGCATTGCAACTCACGTACCATATGTGACTATGTGCATTGCAAATGCGTATACCTTGCATACGCAAGTTCCCTTCGAGAAACACGCGTCTCATACACGATTTTCCTATATTAATACCTGCGTATACCTTAATTCGACATTAAAAATATATAAATCGATATTAGATTATATTAGTTGTGCCCTAATTCATAACTATCCCAACTATCTCAACCATCCTAACCTTCGAAACCACTCTATTTCCCAAAGTAAAAATAGAGGCCTTGGGGTGGGGCTAATTAATCAATTTTTGAAGAGAAAAGTTATGCTGGTGGTATATTTTTAGAGTCTTGGAGCAGTAGAAATTAGAGTCCTCGGTTGTAGAGGATCCCTTGTGTCAGAATTTGGGTTGTATTATTACGTATTCACCTTTTGCTAATAGAGAGAATTCTTCTTCCAATGTTGTATTGTACCTATCTCATGTATATTGGTTTAATGAATATGTTCAATGATGTTATTATTATGCTTTTCATCTAACCTTTGATTTATATATGTATGATATATTGCTTGAAGAATTGGCTCTTTGCAGGTGAAGAGAAGCATCCCTAAAAGCTTTCGAGAAGATTAGAGCAGGAGAGGATCAATATTGGATCAATCGGCGTTAATTAGGTAAGTCAATACTTTCTTCCTATTCTCTTTCCATTCTCTGTAAAAGATGATTGTCTACAAGTTAGTAGTAATTTGGTAACCCCAGACCCTAGGTTACAAGCGTGCAATATCCTGAACAACAGAACTGGTGACTCCGCTGGGGAGCCAAACCTGTTATGTGTTTAGCCTATAGGTTCTTTACCATTCTTTGTTCTATTTATGATTCTAAGTGTGGTATTTTTATCTTGCTTTAAATTCATAGTGTAGTGTGCCCATAAGCCTTTACTTTTTATTTTATTTTTGAAAAAAAAATTAGTTGTATATGTGGGTTGTTGTTATACACACTCATGTATAGAAACTTGTATACACAAGTTTCTCTATAAGACAGTCGCGTATGGTACATTGGTTTCCTGCATACACAGTCATGTATATCTTATAGCAACATATTTTTTTAGTAGGGTTTGCTTGTCTCTGTTCTATTTGATTTTTGCTTGCTTGGGAGTTTTCTAATTCCGGCATGACTTTGTGAGTCTAAAAGTCTTGCATGTCACACATTGTGCTTGTTTTCAAGCCTTTGAGCTTTCTTTGTTTGAATTTTCTTTCATCTCGTAATTTGAAGTTGGTCCTCCTGCTTGGTTTATGAGATCAGTGATCAGGCCTTTGGATATTTTATATTATGTACTACATTTTGTAGTGTGAGGGTGGTAGTTGTTATTTTGTGAGTCTAGTGGAATTTTTGGGTTCAATAGTCTCTCCAAGTCATTTTTTTTCTGAGTCTTCTTCTTGTTTGGTTGAAGCGGGTTATTCTGGGTCCTTTATACTTCATTCTACTTATTATATGTTCTGATTATTCAAACTTGCTCAAAATTTTGCATTTATTTGCATTATAGTTTTTGAAAAATTTGGAAAAAGTGAAGAAAAACATCTTATACTTTTTCATTTAGTTTCACTTAGTCATTTTCTTTTCATTATTTTTTCAAATTAAAATTTCAAAAATTATAAAAAGTCTTAGTTTCTAACACTTAGTTTAAATTTCATTACCTTACATTTGCAAAAAAGAAAAGAAATTTGGTTTCAGTAGTTGCAATTTGCTTTGGAATTTGCTTTATACATTATTTTATTTTTTATTATCGAGTCTATAACATCACAGTCTTTCATGCCATTTACCTTCTGACTAAGAACAACCCTTAAAATGAATGATACAATTTAAAAAATATTAGTGAGTTTTATTGTATAGGCTCATACACCAATTAGCTTAAGCTAGACTTGTGGAATAGGGGTTTAACTCTCCACAAGTGTTTAAATTTAGATGTAGTTGGTCAATCGTTAAGTAAATCCTCTTATATGTTGATTGTGTCTGGGAAGCTTCTCTCAAATGGGAGTTAAGCACAACGTTGGGTGGAGGCTTGGACTTAGGAGATAACCCTCTGATTCCTTGTCAAAGCATAGACCAAGGTTTTGTGCATTTAGGGATTCTGTCTTAGACATGGTTTTAGGCTTTGCTACCCTGTCCATGCATATGAACGAGGCTTGAGACTGTCCCCCTAGACTATCAGTATAGTTGCGGTAGCATTTAGTCTCTTTTGACATCTAGGGTTTATACATAGGTACATCGAAAGGCTATTTCTAGTTGACCTTGGATGGGCTTGGAAGGTAACCCTTGTAGAAAGTGTGGGAGGGTGGTGGGTGATTCTTCCGCTTATGCCTAAGAACATCTTCAATGATGCTAAGTAACTATCTCTCATCTTTCTTCTGGAAAGCATATCTTATACCCCTTGTGTTTGTTGTGGCTTTAGGAAGTCGTGTAGTGATTTCTCTGTGGTTTGTTTTTGCTTAGCCGACCTTAGGGTGTGGAGAGTCAAATTTTCAATCTTGGAGGACCAACCTCTCAGAAGGTCAACAAGGTTGAAAAACCTTCCTCCATTTACTACATTGGAGCCTCCATGGCCCCCTCAAAGGAAAAAATTAGACACAGACGGTTCTTTCGAACCGGTAGGAATTAGTGAAGTTATGGGTGAACCAGAACTTAGGGAAAACTGGGTTGATACAACCACAATAGAGATAGAATAAGTGCAAGCTAATAAGTTTTCAATAAATTTTAATTCACCTCTTACTGACCTAAACGATCCTGTGATCATCCAGTTTTGTCCTTTCAATTCACCTGTGATTGGTCTTCCTATGAGCGGACTAATGTCTAGTGCAGGAGAAAGTCCTTCTACCCCCATTTCAGCTATTCTGACTGAAGGAGTGCCACCTCCCTTGGTTGGTACCCCTATAATAAGTATAACTGCTACACCCTTAACTCCAGCTAGTTGGGTGGTTCAACCATCGGCTTCCACAAATGTTGCAGGCACTTATGGTGGGGTGGTCACTGGGATTCCTAGTGTACCTTCTGCTTCACATTATTTTCCACACACTGCTCAGAGTGGTCCTATTGGATCCTCTTCATTTGTCCATGGTTTTCCTTGGAATGGGGGGCACATTCCCCCATCCACTACATATGTAGGCCCCACACTTACATATGTAGGGGTGTAATTTTGAAACACTAACCCTTATGGTCAAGGTTTTCAAACATCAATTTCATCTCCTTTCATGAGCTCTCCTTTCTCACTTTTTAGCGGAGGGATACCTGCTCATGTTTTCCAAAATTTGGTTTCAACTGGAGCAGCTCAAATCACATACACTACACCACATATGAACAATCCATTGGCATATGGGTGGAATCCTTTCCAAATTGGTCTGACTACTTCGCAACCGGTAACTGTGGGAAATCCTGCCTTTAATTTTGGGAATCATGGGGCAAGTCCTTCTACTTCCCAAGCTCATACTTTTCAAGCTCTGGTTAGGCCCAAACTACCTTTCCTGGAAACTTTGAACTTGCCAGACTTGTTCAAGTTAATGAATGACCGAGTGAAACATGATGCCACCCGGGCACCTATCCCTACCGAATTACCCTCGGATATTCCAAAATTCTAAGGCAAAGTTGGTGAACACCTAGGGGCTCATATCACCACCTTTCACTTGTCATGCTCTTCCAACTCACTGAATGATGACACCATTCGGTTGATATTTTTCCAAAGAACTCTGACTAGTGCTGTAGGAATGTGGTACATTGAACTGCCCTCTTCTACATTTGATATTTTTTGGGACTTAGCTAATGTGTTCCTTAACCATTTCTAGCTTCTCATCGGGTATGATGCCAGTACAGACATATTGTCCACCTTTTGGTAGGACAAATCCACTCATGTTTTGGATCACATCCAAGAGTGGCGAAGACGGAAAAGGCTCATAAAGGCCACTATCCCTCCTGAGTTTTTGTTAGAATGGTTCCTTAAGTCCTTATTGTCGTATATATCTAAGGATGTATCCACTTCGAGAATAAATAATGAGGAAGAGGCTATCCTCAAGTCCCAACAGTTAGATCTATATATTCTCAGTCTGGGATTCTATATGAAATCATCCCTAATGCACCAAGTCCAACACATAATGTTGAGAACCATGCCGATGGTGTGGTTGGTTTAGTTAAATATCCCACTATGGAATATTTGGTGAAACAAATCCATGAGTTGTCCGTTAAATAGTCTACAGCAACGGCTGCCCCCTCACTCCAAAACATAAAATTTTTGCTCAATCCTCCCAAAAGGGAAATCACTAGCCCATTGGGAAAAAGAAAAAGTGAAAGAAAGGTGAGGGAAAGGAAAACAAGCCAAAACCCACAAACAATGCTGATGGGGGGGAAAAAGAGAAGAACAAGGTGAAATTTCCATGTAAGTTGTGCCAAGAAGATCACCTGACCCATCAATGCCCTCTTATGGATCAAGCTCAGAATCCGCTGAAAAATCAACAACTAGTTGTTCTAAAGGATCCTTTTCCCCAAGGACAGAATGCAACTTCAGCTTCTAATGTAGTAGGGGGAACTGCTAATTCCCCTGAACCAAATTATATCAATGTGGGTTGATCCCAGACCTTATTCAGTAGTAGAAAATGAGAAATTAATGACTAAAAAAAGGACTAAAATCAAGCTATAAACGACTATTTTTGAGTCGATGACTAATAGTAGCAAATTTCCACTATCTTATAGCTACTCATATTTCACTAGTCATTAATAGCTTGACTTAGTAGTCATTGATTTAGTCATTGATAGACAATAATTTAGTCATTGATAGTCAATGATTTAGTCATTGATTTAGTCATTGATTTAGTCATGGATTTAGTCATTGATTTATTCATTGAGTTAGTCGCTCATTTAGTCGCTCATTTAGTCACTAATTTAGTCACTGATTGCAACCATTAATGACCAAGTATATGACTAAATAAACTACTAGATGTTAACATATTAATGACTAAGCTAAATACGACTAAGATACAGGAAATTAGCTACTTATAGTCATATATATGTGAATTTAGTGGTTTCTGTAGTCACAGATTTATGATAGGGCACGAAGGAATCGAACCACCAACCTCCTACCTATAATTAGGCCAGCGCTCTACCATTGAGCTAGAACCCTTTAAGAAGTTTCTATCACTTGGAAATGATGATATTCAAACAAATTTATGATAGATATCAATCTACAAACTACATAATTATTACTATTACAACTTACCAGTAACTAGTATTTATGATAAACTAATCCCTAAGAGTTGTGTACAATTTTCCCTGTAACTAAAGTTAATAAAAATACTACAAATACTCTTACCAAAGAGATTTAGTGATGAGTACCTCTTCCCATTCTTCATCATGATGATCAAATCTAACTATTAAAATTCTGTTGAATCAAAATCATTGTCTTCTGTAAATCATTGATTCTCATTTATGGAAAACTAGACCATGATCCAATAAAACCTGCCATTATATCTCTTTCTAAATTAGGCCATAAGAAAAACAAATTACAATTCCAAATGAATCTTATTGCAAGCCCTGGAATATGAAGATATATCCTAGACTTCATTTTCCATTATCAGTGGGAGACACCAGTAAATTTTAGATAAATGTTTTACAGGCATCTTAAGACATGTCAAATTCCAAATTCATCAATATAGAGAAACAATATAGGCTTTCTCGTGGAAAATAGGAAACAAATACTCAATCATAATAATGTCTATCAAAGTCAGGGACAAATTCCATACTATTTAAATATCCGGAGGCTATCCTTGACCACTAACATGATCTTCAGTGAAAAGAGAATAATGGCCTAGTGATGGAGCATCCATGAAAATATTTAGTATGGGAACACACCAAGAAAACACAAGAGGAAACTGTGACATCAGAAAAAGCACCACAGGAAACAAAGAGAGCAAAGCATGATCAAACAAAGTCCATGACATAAACCAAGCACAACAATAATTAATGTGTAGGCATGACAAGAGAAAATCATTGTAGTTCAAGAGCAGAAGTTAAATCTCATGAAGAGCGAAGCAAAGGGATGATCATAGCATTATTACAAGAATGATAGAAAATGCACATGAGAAGCATAGCAAGTGTGCATGTCAGTCAGCACACTAAAGGAAGATCAAAGATCACATGAGGGAATATGAATCATTAGGGGCAAATCTAAATCACTATGTTAAACTGAAGAGACAAAAATACATGATGAATCAATGTGTAGGGAACTGAAGAGTTTGAGGACGTTGGACAATCAACCAGTGTAGGGAATAAATAGCATGGAAACCACTAGCATCATATTAGCCAATGATTTAAAAGTTGTTAGTACTATCAACTTGACTTTAGAGATGACTGGAGCATTCAAATTTCAAGCACATACTGTATTCTGTACATGTATTATAGTGGTATTATATTAAGATTAATAAAAACTAGACCTATTCCCTTATGACTATATTCTGGTTTGTATTGATTTAAAAGGGATCTGTGCGTTGAGTCAGCTTAGCGTACTTCTGTTCTGAGCCATAAATTCCAGCATCTTGTGCATAAGCTATGTTTGCGAGAAAATTGGATGATTGGACAAATTACACCCTTGAATGTGGCAGCTGGATTTTTCATTATAGATAGAAGTGGTAATTCATTTATGACAATTGGCTAAACTAATATAATCATACAAAAATAAATATCAATTTGTTACACTTCCATATTTTACCCATATCTCAAATTGGCAACAACCTGACTATATTCGACTTAAGCATCTAAGGTACTAGCAGTAGTAATGTTAAAAAAACAACTACTTAAAACATGTGCATCTAACACAATCTCTTGTTCCATAAAATAGACTGCATCTTAATCCATTTCATACAATGTATTTTGACAATTGAAACCATTGCGAATGAGAATGAAAAAACTTAAAATGTATGTATTGTACAAAAAGTCACCAGGTTTGGTGAATTTCAAGGTCCAAGTTCGAAATTCGCCAAACTTCAAGCAATTACAAATAAACTTGTTGAAGTTCACTGAAATTTTAGGTAAACTTCAAGATGAACTCGAATTTGAATAAATCCATTATTAAATCATAAGTCTGATCTAACTTGTTGCATTCCATTCTTCCTCCAGCCATGTAGCATTCCATTCTCTAAGCTCTCACCTTTCAAAGACCCATTCATTCCTCTAATAATTCCATTGTTCATCACACAAAATAAACACTCCCATCCATTCCTCGTACAAAATTATAAACCCAAAGCTAAATCACACTGCATTCCCTCTCTTCACATACCCAATGTCAAGGCTATAGGCCCATAGGGTTTGAAAACACTTGCTACAAGTATGAACTTTGAAGGGTTTGACAATGGCCTCTAGTAGATACAAGTCACAAAGTTAAAGACTTCAATAGCAACAGCTTAGGGCTATAGGCTACAACCTTAGTTTCAGACCAATGACTATACCACAAATCATGGTTTTAATTTTAATTTTTTATCATGGTTTTGCTCAGACACCAAACCATGGTTTTAGTACTACTCATAACTAGTATCATTTCGTAATAACAACAATCTACAAGGTACATGTTACAATAGTGGCTAGATGAGAGCAAAATTCTATAGGCCACAACCTTCAACAGTGAACAGAACACAGTCATCCTTTTGTTACATTTTAATTTTTGTATTGAATTTGTAAACTTGTAATTGTAAAATTTATATAAATTTTAGTGTATTGATACACATTATAATGTTACGCTATTGTATCAAAGTACCAGTCTTAGGCATTTGCCGTTGTCATTGTTTAATTCTAAAATTTCATTATTGCAAACAAAATTAGTTAAAAATTGAAAAGATTAATCAAATGTTGCCTCAAAAATTAAATTCTAAGGCATAAAAATATGTCAAGAATTGATGGCTGCAGAGACCTCATAAATTTTAGAGTGTAGCAAACTGGACAACAAATTCAGGCTAGAGCGGATCCTCACCCCACCCTTAAGAATACAGAAAAATATAGATAATAACAAAAAAATAGTACTTTTAAAGGAATGAAACATAATTAGTCAAAAATATATGCTATAGTATAAACAATTATACACAATTTGAAATTCGAATAGGTGAAACCAAACATCCATGCATCGCCATCTAACATAAATATATGCTATAGTACAAATAATTAGACAATTTGAAATTCAAATAGGTGAACCCAAACATCCATGCATCGCTATCTGACATAAATATATGCTATAGTACAAATAATTAGACAATTTGAAATTCAAATAGGTGAACCTAAACATCCATGCATAACCATCTGACATGATATAAGCTGTATACAGGACATCAATTTGAATTTAGTCTTAGAAATATTAATAAGCAATGTACACACACACTTTTCAAAGATTTTTTAATCAATTTTCCCCCACCATTCACCCCCTTGTAGGGAATGATTTGGAACCCATATTAGTAGTTGAGAGGCATGCTTTGGAATCCCCAGTAGTAGTTGAGAGGCATTCCAGCATTCCCCTTTGATAAAAAAATTGGAGATCATCGGCAGTCAAATCAGAAAGATGCTAGAAATTATGGGTTGAACTTGACTTAAAATGATCAAAATCACTGGAAATATGTAGGTTTGAGGAACAAAAGGCAACTTGATGTTTGTGAAAATTTTGATAAGGATCAACTGATATTACTATGTTGAAATCTACAACAATCAATAGATGTGAAGCTACCTGCAATTTAGACTGCATAATGCTATAAATGTGGGACTGTATAGTTAGTAGTAGCACTTCTCAAGTATATGGATGCCACTTTTTGTGATCCAGGGACAAATATCATGATGTTAGTGTAAAAACTGACATATCATCATGATGTTAGTAAATGTATGGAATAGAATGCATGTATGGTTTTCCAGATCATTAAATCTTTGAGTAAAATGTTATGCCAACAAACTAAGCAAGGTGAAATGATTGAAAGCAATTTTATAATGAAAATCATACACATTAAAAATAGAAGAATTGCAGACATTGAACTTGCTCAAGGACACTGAGAAACTATTTCAATTATAATGTTTGTATTGGGAAATGGGGTCCTTGATCGATAAAGGACCTCTCAGCTACTTTCAAAGTATACTTTCAATGCGACACTCATTTTACATGCAAAGAGATAAATTATAAATGGAGATAATTTAGATGCAAAGAGATATACAACATATGATGGGTCCATATCAATGCACCATAATATTAAGATGTTTTGAAAGTTCTCATTGGCATAGGCATATCTAAGCTAACCACAAATGCTATAAATTTAAAACAAAAACCTCGTAAAACCCTCTAGAACAAAACCTGATCAAGATTCAATTTATACAACATAGATAGAAAATGACAGTCGACAACTTTCTCATATATGTTTCATAGTCCCAAATGGGCTTAAGCAACAATACACAAACAAAAAGAGGTGAGTGCTTTTGAGACAATACCATCATACCATGTAGTTTATGTTCTTTTCTAGAAAGTTTATGTATGAAAATTAAGAAAGACCATTCCACCTGTCTAGTGCCTTCCATATTATTATCCACCTCAAATAAAATAGCAAGCTTATCTTGTATATTAGATGTCAAAAATCATTACTCGTAAATGAAAAAAACTTTCTAACAAATGCATAAATTGAGATTGATATTACTAGAAAATATCTCTACAATGCATGTTAATTTTTAAAATGCACCTAAATAAAAAATGTGAAAGCTTTGATCAATAAACATAAAAGGAACCAGAACAACTTATAAAATTCAAAGTGTAAAAAGTTAAAACCAACAAGTAGTTAAGAAATCAAGACAAGCTTTGTTGAATGCACAATTATTTAATGCAAGTATTTGCCTCGATTCCTACTTTCTATGTGAAGAATAGCTCTAAAGTTGTTGAAGCCAAAGTTGAATGCATAAGACTGAACAATTTCTTTATTTTCTTTAAGAAGTTCTAAACAACTAGAAGCTATAGATTAAAAGTAATACTACCTTTAAAGAGTATTAAACTAACCTTTGTAATCTACTCCAACTCTGTTGTATTTGGGGTGCCTTCGTATTGTTCAATAATGTGACAAAGTTGTAAACATAATTTAATGATGCTGTCCAGAATTCTTGATACAGATCCAATATCCAAAAAAGATTGATAAATCAATGCTAATAAATATCTGCAAGATGACAGGACAACAACTGCATCAGAATTCATACTTAACCTATCCTTCTAACAATGAATACAAATGAAAAATATGCTACTTAAATTCTCACTAGAGAAGAAAATAGGGCATAAGATACAAACTATATGGTATCCATGGAAAATGTGAAATGAAACGTCCAAGATAATAAAGAGAAAGGATAAAACCATACTAACAACAACAAAAGACGAATGAAGTAGGATAGGTAAAACTGATTTATAGTATATGAGGAAATTATAGTTTGTGACCCTCGTAGCCCATAGAGATGAACCACAAGATTGGAATGCCTCCAACATCCCTCACCCAACACTAGGGTGTAATAGCCCATTTCGCAACCCATGTCCTACACATAATCTAACTCTTCCGAGCTCTTAACTCTGAAAATTTATATGAATAATCCAAATAGAGTATTATATTTTACATAATACAAAGAACATAAACTAGATTAATTTCTCACAGCCATACTAACATAAAATTCATAAGACTTATATTCTAATGGCTACCTTCCCAAGAGAAGAAAATTAATGAAATCCAATCACAAATTATTTAACATGAAATAGTTTACCCATCTAAAATTCTACCTTTAGATCGGTCACAAATGATCTGTAATAAAGCATATGAACAACAAAGCATGTTGTCTCTATAGCCCCTGTCCGAAGGGCTTCACTAAGAGAGATCCAATAAGTAACAACATGCCACACAATAACTAAACATTACAGCATGAACTCGAGAATAGAAACATAAATGAAATGCAATTACAAAAATAAACATGCAATAGTTTACAAATGATCTGCAACAGAGCAATCTAGCTACAAACATCAATAGAAAAATTGCAGATGGTGTATTCCCTATATCCCCAGTTCAAAGGGTGGCCTAAATAAAAGAGACATGAAACAATAAAAAATGTGTGAGCTACAATAGCTACATCAATGAATATTATTCTTGTGTTTGATAAGGTGGGTATTGGAATTTCCCTAAGATTTCAATTGAAAATGATCTTTAGAAGAGAATTTTATTTCACACCAAATGGGGGGTTTTGGAGCTAGGTTTAATTTCAAATATATCGACTAATATAAATACATTGAGTATGTGACAAGTTTTGGAAATAGGAAGAGAAATATAATGGTTGACCCAGGTCACAAATCTAATTTATTTAGACTAGTTGCAAAATTACTAACTAAAATCGACATCAAGGATGTTGTTGTGGAGTGTATGGAGATTGAGTTTGGAGATATGGTATTTATACAATTGTTGTATTATGTTAATGTGTCATTTCAATGCAATTGGTGTCATCTATATGGTCACATAGAAGCATACTATTCAAAGGAATTTATTTGTCAAATTTGGAAGAAGAAAGAAGAGACAGATTATGTTAAAAAGACTTGCATAAATTCACAGAATACCGAGAACATGAAAAAACCAAAATTTTGTTTAACTAAGGGTCAGGGGAATCAGGTTGATGGAGTTGTTAAAAAATGAGTAACTATTGTTAATCGAGGAGAAGGGGGAAAGGATAAGAAACCTAAGGTAACTGGGGTCAAGGGTGACAATCTACAAGCTATGGGAAGGAACACTAAACAAGTTCAAAAATCTAAAAGCACACAAATCCTAGACGAGCTAGATAAGACATTGGTATCCTCTACACAAACAATGCCTTCCTTAGCTATGATGATCATAGTAAATTAACTATTATTTGTGAATCTGATATTTTAGTATTCAAAACGGATGTGAAGGAATATGTGTCCCACCCTTTCTGAGGGAGATGGGGTTTCTAGGGTGTTACATAAAGGAAAGAATGGATAAGGTTGTAGAGGTAAATCTCAGCTGAACTAGTAGGTGAAAGAAAGGGGGAAGTGAGGTAATTTGTGCCAATTCATGTTATGATTCCTATATGGGATCTAATTCCATGGGGAAGGAATCACATTCCTAGATAAAGTAGGGGAAATTGCTAGAGCTTGGGGTAAAGGTAGATATGACCTAAGACCTAAGAAGACAAATTCTACAGGTATTGGGTCTTGTTCAAGGGGATTGGGAATGGACCGACACACAAGGATACTATTCCTAGATCAGTAGGGAAAAAATATTTTTTGCAACATGCCCAAGAGAGGGATATCATTGAGATACAACAAGGTAAACCAAGGACAAGTACAGGGGTTCTTAGAGTTAAAAAATACCATATAGATGGTATTAAATTATAATTCTCTATTGGAATGCTAGGGGACTGGGAAGCCAGAGAAAGAGACTATCTCTATCCAGGATCGTAGAGGTTGATACACCAAACATCTTTTACATGAACTTTATGGGGCATGGGAATGTTTTCATCAATAGTCTTATGAATTGTCTAAAGGGATGGGAGTTTTTCACAATTGATTCTATGAGACTTATTGGGTGATTAACCATGGGTTGGTAGTCAAGTCTTCTATTGACAATTTCATTTGTTTTGCTTTCAGGTCTATGCAAAAAACTCTCCAGTAAAAGTTTGTGTATGTCCATTACCATGATGAATATGTCTGACCCTTACAATGAGAAGAAACTTTTATGGGACAAATATTTTTCTTTGCAGGAAATAAAGGATGGAAGGATGACTTTAAGAGGGAATCTACACTTCACTGTCAGTAGAAGCAAGATCTAAGGAGAGTCAGCAATAGTTGACAGGTTGGCAGATTATTTTGAACATTAGATGGAAGCTACAGTATGTGTTGATATCAATCCCACCACCATCAAAACTGTTTGGAGAGACAACAATGATGGGAGAGGTTCTATATCCAAACGTTTAGACTGATTCTTAGTATTTGATGATATTCTATAGTAGGTAGATGGATGTCAGACTTGGGTTGAGGCAATAATTCTTTTCGATCATAACCCTATTTGATTAAACACATAAATGACAAACCTGCAGTCCATTTGAGTTTAACCTAGCATGGTTAGATGAAGAGGAATTCCAACTTTTGGTCAAGAGGAACTGGAAAAAATTTGACATCAATTCTGGTTGTATTCATGCTTGTTGTCAGTTTGCAAAATCCATAAAGATAGTGAAAAGCAAAATAATTGATTTCACTGGAGAGACACAGAAATAGAATAGGTCTTTGAAGGACAATGAGGCTGAACTGAACACTATATTTTGGGACAATGTTCAAGGTGTTTGGTCTATAAAGGTATTGTTGAAGATCAAATATTTGGAATCAATGAAAAATAAAATTTGGGTTTAATGTAAATCATATTGGAGAATGAAGAACCCAACAATGTCGTTGGAGCTGGGGGAGGAGAACTCTAAATATTTCCATCAATTTTCTAATTTCAGGAAAGATTTTAAAACCATCAAGGATATGAAAAACGAGAATGAGGAGTCTAGTGAGAGGCTTCAATGTTCTCACAGCTTTGGGCATTAGACACTTTGAAGAAACCTATGAGGAACCTGAGGGAGAAAATGTTGCTAAAAATGTAAAAGTGGCCACATTTTTCACACAAATGGAAACATAAGAAGATAACCAGAATATGATCAAAAAAGTATCCAAGGATAATTTCCGAAGTGCTGGAAATCAGGCCTTAGAGGATTGTCTCCAAGGTAATTTCTCCTGAAACATTTTGATTTCTAAAGGGGAGATAAATACATGAGAAGCTATATATGAACTACAAAAAAGGGATAGCACTCTATCAGAGCTAAAAAAATGTCTGCAATGGTTGTCAAATTATATCTATCAACAGATTTTGACAGATGTTGAATTTATCTAAGACTAGTCTTGATTCACATTGGATTGAATGTGGTGATGATTAACTGGACAATGAGCTATGTGACATCAGCCTCATTTTAAATCATCATTAACGGTGCTCTATCCACTTTATTCAATCCCTCATGAGGTCTGAGAGAAGGGTACCCTTTATCCCCGTATTTATCTCTTTTGGTAGTAGAGGGTTTGAGCAGGTCTATAATAGTTGTTAGAAATTATATAATCATACAACACGTTCACGTTGGAGGTAATGAGCCACTTAAACATCTACTATTTGTTGAAAATGTCATTTTGTTTTCCAATTGTGCTGAGTTTGAAGACAGAAAGTGCCAAGAAATCATTAAGATTTATTGAAAATCTACAACAATGGATTTGAATGTTCTGATATCTATTGTTAGTTTTAATGGTATTAATGAAGAAATAGAGCAACACTTGAAAGCTATGTTTCCTTTCGATTATTTGGAGATGGAGGAGGGGATGAAATATCTGATTTTTATATTAAAACCAAACAGGTATGGAAAATGAAATTGGGGATGGCTTCTTGGGAATATTGAAAGCATGATAAAGTTTTGGTGCAACAAGTGACTCTCCAGAGTGGGAAGACTTGTACTTGAGAAATCTGTCCTAAAGTCTATACCTGTATACTGGAATTCTATGGCACATATACTCAAGGGAGTATTGGAGAGGATTCAAAAGTGTTGGATTGTTGGTTTGACTTTATGTGGAGAGGAATAAATGATAGAATGGGTCTTCCTCTAGCGAAATGGAAATTAGCTAAACCTAAAGTGGAAGGGAGTGGGGATTAAAAATATACACTCTTTTGGTTAGGATTTAACAGCCTAAAGCCTTGGGAGCTTGATCACCAAGGATAGCATTTGGAAACAAATTATTATTTAGATTACATCGCTCCAGCATCATTATTAAATTAGATTAGAAGTCCACGTAAGAGCATCACAGAGGTATCCAACTAGAGGAAAGAACTCATGACATTGTTCCTAATCATTAAAACATTTTTTGGCTAGAAAGTGGATCATGTCTCCAAAGTTGGACATTGAGCCAATACAATTATGGGATGCAATAATATTATTTGTCTTCCCCCTGAACTTATTCAGAGACTACAAACTAGAGGATGCTTAATGCTAGGCCAAATTGGTTACTAGATAAATAGAGATATCTAGAAACAAGGATGGAAGGGTTCTTTGATTTTGGGTCTGAAAGGTGAACATGCTGACACTTAGGATATTTTTATTAAAGAATTAAAGATAGGACACATTCATATTAAGGATGTACCAGATGAAGTGGTATGCATAAAGAAAAAAACAGTACACTTGTAGTCTGTACACAGACCAACTTTTGTACAGTTCGATGATGGAGATGATAAGCATAGGAGGTGGTGTGGCGGTGGAACAATATCCAGAATGTTAAGGTAGCAATGAAGAATAAATTATTATTTTGTCTTACATTTATGAATAGGGTCGCCACTAGGGATCTTCTTCAGAAAAGGAATAAACATCTGCATACTTTGCAGGAAGGATGAGGAACATGTTTCTCACTTATTTACTTAATGCATAAACTGTCAGCAGCTCAGGAGAGATCTATGTAAATGTATTGGTATCAATTCCATTTGGAAAATTAATATTGTTGAAGCTTGTTTGAGACAATGGTTTCAAAGGTGAGAACTAAAGGATTTTAGTTCCATACCCCTCCTAACCCTTTGGGGTATTTGACTGGAAAGAAATGCCTTATTATTTCAAGCTTATTCATAGAGTTGTGCTATCTTTAAACTCTACAAGACACATACCAAAGTGAGGAATCCAAGGCAAGATGGAAATCTGTTGATTGATAAGACCCTCCCATACAGATTTGCTAAAGGCACCTTCCAATATCCTAAGAAAAGTGGCATAGGGAATGTACTCTATTTGTTGGATGACCATTTTATCAAGCTCAAAATTCAAAGCCAATCTGGGTGACAGCACAAACAATATAGATGAATTTATGGGACTCAATCATTATGAAATTGGCATTGGCTAAAAATATTCAGCAATTTCATATATTTGGGGATTCTTTGCTCATAATCAAGTGGAATAATAATGAAAAAAGTATTCATGATATTGCAGTTCATGCAATAGCTGGTCAATTGAAGGGGATTTCACATACTTCCACAAGGCACAAAAATTACGTTTGCACATGTGTATAGGGAATTGAACCCACTAGTGGATTCACTCTCAAAAGAAGGCTTACATATGGCTGCATGGGTTATGATACAGGTGGAATTGGTGATTGGGGAACTTCTTGAGATAAGAGGAACAATCTAAATATATCTACATATTACCTTTTTTCATTTATGTACTACAAATACACTACTAATTTTGGGGGTAGAATATGGTACTGTCATGTTTATTTGAATATACAAGAAGATTGTAATATTTTTTTTTCATATAAAAACTGAAATTTAGTAATGAATAATAGGTGAAACAATTAGGGATGATCAGTTAGCTGATGATAATAAATACAGTTTCTGGATTGGTTTGATCTTGGAGACTTGTTATCACAAGTAAAACACGAGTATAGCATGTGAAGCATGCACATTTCATTCTGACTGGAATAAAACATGCATTTTTTTCTTTGAAATGAAAAAGGTCCCTTCCGTTCTGCATGCAAAATTTGCGAAGTGAATCTCTTCTAGTATTCAACTGCAGTTGAAATATTGTATGAATAGTTCATTTGTCCTACTTTGCTAAGTTGATCTAGCATACTAGTCTTTGAAAGGTTGAATGAGTTATTTTCCTAGCTTGCACTAGGTACTACCTTTTCCAAGGCAGGGACACTGTAACTAATAAGGTAGGTAAACCAGTACCTTGGTTTCAACTTTCAATAACCTTAGACTATTCATTTTGATTTATTGATATAAAAGACAAATTATTCCTTCCTGAATGGGCCTTGGTTCAACACTTTGCATTGAACACAGAGATACGGGAATATAGTAAACCTTTCATCTCATTAATAAATTAAAATGAATTTCTAGAGATTTTTAAAATTTAGAGATCCAATAGTCAAAGACCATACAAGGTAAATGTAACGCAGTAGCGATAAACACTTACTTAGATTTATCTTTTCCAAATATTCTCAAAATATAAAAATTTGCAAGCATTGATTCTCAAGGCTAGAATAGCATTAACAACCCCTACCTACTAAATGAATCACATGAATTAAAAGAAAAAACTTAAAAGTAAGGTTTTATCCAAGATGCAGACGTTTTCCTATAAGAGAACACTGAAGTAATTATTCAGATTTATAGATGTAGATATATAAAATCTTAATGTACTAGACATGAGACACTTGGATTGTTTCCAATTTCAATGAGGCAATTGTAAAATGATAGAAATCCAAAGTCGTAGGGGACATCAACATTTTAAAAGTGAGGGGCACCCTAACAACCATGTTATCAATAGAGGCTCTACCCAACTATGGCCTGAATCATGACAAAGATAACCACACTAGAGGTTATATCTACTATGGAAAGTGAACCAATACACATTACCTTGACAGAGATAAAGCACAAATAATCCATAGCTGATATCTTCCTATATTCAACTTCACTACAGATGAGCCCAAATTTTGTTTAAAAGGTCAAGTGTGATAAATAGGAAGTTGTTTACACAATATTGACAACAATAAAATTGGACACAAAGTCATTATAGTTCATTAAACCAAAAAATTATTTACATGTTGTTATGAAGATGTTCCTCCTTCATAATATAACACTTCAACATATCTATACATTCATGATGAGAGTGGAGGAGGTACAACAGTGATGAGTCATGACACTGTTGTGGTGCAGTGTGATGAGAAGGTTCTGCAACAACCTTCCAATATTTATGGTGCACACTCAACATAGCAGTGAGGGTGCAATAGTGATTAGATAATGGTGGAGAAATTATTGGATTTATAGGGCACATGCATGCCCAACCTTAGTCTTTTACATTTTAGGTTGTTGTCCAGAATTAGTAGATTAGGTTCAGTTTAGATTTAGAAGTTGCTTTTTTGTTTTGAATTTTTTTTTCCAGTTTTAGGAAAAGTGCTTTAATTAAGTGTATTTCTAGTTTTACAGGGGATATTTGATCCCAAAGACATAAGGTAGACACTTTGAACGGTTTGACCTTCTCCAGTTAAGGTGCAAATTCTAAGGAACCCAATGCATGCATGCATGCAGGCTAAGATCTCCATTCTAAGCACCTAGGGTTGAGATCTTGTGCATTATAAATATAAACGTTGTCCTACTTCTCTATATAAGTAGGAAGAGTCTGTCATAAGGCATACAAAACAAGAGTTTGTATTGATTGCTATTGTATAGTTTTATTTACAGTCAATAAAGAAAAACAAATGGTTTGAGTGTAGTAGATTCTTATTTTACTCACTATTAAAGTTTTCAGTTACCTATCTGTTTGTAGATCTGGGCCTCTGGCATACCCAAAGTGGTTTTCAGAGATCTTTAAGTTTATAGCCATCTAAAGTTTTAGTTTACACTTCTGCTTACCATGAATTGAAAGTTTGAACAAAGATATGGATAGTAAATGTTTTCCTTCCCTTCCAACTGAGAAAACCTTTATATTTTTTAATGAATTTGAGGATTCACAGGGGAGTAATCTACAATACCTTGTAGGTTGTATCGATTTCCAAATGTTGGGTAAGCTGATAAGCAGTGAAACAAGTAGAGTGCTTTACAAAGAAGATATCATTGTATAACAAAGATTCATTCAACAAGGAAAGATAATCCTAAACATAGCCAGTTCAAAGATAAACGTTATCAATTTCTCAGTAACATAAACAAGTTATTGATTGCCTATTATGTCAAGTATTTTTTACAAACACGATGAGGTATTCCAATATCAGGTAAATCAACAATTTACTATAAAACATCGATAAAAAATTGTATCGACACCCAAAACATTCATCTAAACTTAATATCTTATTAGGTGTGATCTTGGAGAAAATTAGAGTTAAAAGTTAGCCTCCTTGGCCAACAAGTCTTGGGGGATGTTTCTCAGAGCTTCCCGTGATAGTACTTGATTGCATAGCTTCCTTTGGGTTCTATCATGTAATCCCCTTTTTATTTGGTTAATTTCATGCCACATGTTCCCCATTCCAGTAATTGATTTGGTTGATGGTTGGGATTTTGTTCTTTTTAAAATTCCTATCAAGGTTATGAGTTGTCAATCTTGTTTTTTATTATTTTGTAGGATTTCAAACAACATGGTCAGAATCTTTTGTTTCTGTTAATAATCTAAATTAGCCGTTAGTGACTTTAAGAGAATAGTTTGGATCATGTGTCTTTGTTTAATGAAAATTTATTTAATAGTGAACTGGTGAAGTTCAGTGCTCCAACATAACTCAATGCTTATTAGACACCCACATTCACATTGAGATTAGAGAGGTCCACACCATACTCTAAAGATTTTTCAATCACCACATTTTATTCATTTACGATTTTGTTCATAACAGTCCCATCAAGCCAGTGACACATGTCACTCTCCAAATTACCCTCTCGAAAAGGATGCAACAAAGTCACTCAAAAGAGAGGCATGAATATTATAAGCTCATCGGTTCACTTTTGTATGTTCTGAAGAATCGCTAGTATTTTCATAAATACGGAGGTACGAACATCGAGTTACAAAAGTAGACTTATCTTCAATTCTGTACATCTTTCCAACAACTGTAACTCCTAGAGCTCTACACACCCGAGCAAACTATAAAAATATGCAACAATAAATAAAACAACTCTTAACTTGTTCTAAGAGTATCACATTCACATGAATTATTATATAATTCTGAGTTAGCAGTGATTTCACATGTATGAATCCACACAAGCCACTAAAAGCAGTTTTCAAGTTAGCATCCCTGAATATGGGTGGAGTATCCATTCGAGCACATTGGGTATTCTAATTTCTACATGGTGAAATCCAGAAATAGATATCATAATGTGACACAGATTTTACCACCAACCATTGCTACAATAAGAATGCTAGCACTGAAAGCATTCAGGGAAATGTTCCAAATGATTCAAATACTAACCCTCTAAAACACATAGTTGAATGACTTATATAAATTTCCCTTACTCTCTTAATAAACTAGACCTTCAACGATAACACTGTAAATCATCATACATATCCACCAATCCTAGTGAACATAAGCACTTGATTAAAATTGAATTTAACCATTCTGCAAGCAACCATTGATAAAACTTCATTTGCAAGCAGAAAACGATTACAAAACATTTTATTATTGTATGAGAATATAAAGAACCCACCTACGACATATTGCAAGGTCCCATTCCTTCTCACTCATCTTTGACCTCTAATTTGAGAGGTGGGGGTTGGGGATGAGCCCTTGGGAATCTTACAACAATAGGTCCCTACATCGTTGGCCCATCATTTTTTTTTTCCGTACTCGTACCCTATTGTTGTTGTTCCTCTACCATTTTTCCTCTTCACGTGAAAGAAAATACTAAATTTCTTAGCCTTTGCATCCTATGGAAGGAAAATGAACTTGATGCCAAGATGGCCTTACGGTTCAGTTGCCATGCCCTGTTTTGTTGTTCCTCTACCATTTTTCCTCTTTAGGTGAAGGGCAATACCAAATTTCTTAGCCTTTGCAACCTGTGGAAGGAAAATGAACTTGATGCCAAGATGGCCTTACGGTTTCATTGTATCATTTGTGCGCAATATGTTATACTTATTTTGATTGAAAATTATTTATAAAAAAATAGGGTTGGAAGACATATCCTTGGTGGGTAAGGACAAAAAGTGTAATTTATATCGGTTCGAATAAGAGATATCAACTCCCCAAGGTCACCCCATGCTTATTTATATTTATTTTGATTGAAAATTATTTATAAAAACAATAGGGTTGGAAGACATATCCTTGGTGGGTAAGGACAAAAAAGTGTAATTTATATCGGTTCGAATAAGAGATATCAACTCCCCAAGGTCACCCCATGCTTATTTGACACCACTTTTTAAGGTGAGGAGGGTCATACTTACTTTTTTTTTTATGTGGTGGTGGTGGTGGTGGTGGGAATGGCTTCCAATGATTTGATTCTTCCCTCCCATTTTCCTAGGGGAGTTTCTTGTAGGATCCTATCCTATTTTTCTCCAAGTCAGATACTGACCTAGAGTATCCATTAGTCTCCACACTAGTGGAAAATGAGAGATTAGTGACCAGGAGACCACAATTTTTGGTCACCACAATTTTTTTCAAGGGATAAATGACCAAAGTTGATAAATTTAAGTGAGCTAACTAAAAAAGACCAAGCTAAATGACCACTTTTGGTCACGAGATAAAAACCTACTTAAAACGACCAAGATAAATGACTAAATTTGGTCACGGGATATCTAGACTAAAAATGACCACATAACAATTGGTCATTTATTTGGTCGTTTTTAGTTGTCACTCCGGCAACGAAAAAAATTACGAATTTGACAATGAATTTTTACATTTTTGCTAAATTCTAACATATATATAATATATATTTACAAGTCCTTATATTAACAAAACTGAATTAATGCAACCCAACTATATGTTAATTTGGACATGACCTTGACATATACAAAATCCCACTAAACATTTAAACCCACTAAACCTTGGCATATAATGTTAATTATAAGGCTAATTTGCATGACCTTGACATATAATTATAGTTTTTATAGGCTAATTTGGACACGATCTTGGTACCTTGGCTAATTAAATCGGTGGAATCCACGTCAATTAAAGGATATTTTTCTATTTGGACCAGCAGTCGTTATAGAAAAAATTATATTATCTAGACCTTAGAAGATCAACTCATATAATATGGGAGCGATAAACATTTTCATCATCATATTATGCACTCAAAATGGACTCAATTCACATAATGAACTCAATCCTAGCATTAATATAACATACAAGACATTTGTGGATAACAAAAGCATGTTGACCATGTTATGTCAACCATCAACTCCATAGACATTTTGTACTCATCTATGTATTGTTTATTAAAATAATATAAATATATAAACTCATTAAAGTTAATATATAAATTGGTTTACCATATAAATTTTTATATTAAAAACCTATAAATATTACATACAAAATAATTAATACAAAACATTTTTTCTAACACATAAATTTATATTAAAAACCTATAAATATTACATACAAAATAAATTAATACAAAACATTTTTTCTATAATATAATAAAAAATACATTTAATACAAAACAATATTATTATACGAATATAATAATAATAATAATAACAATATGTTGTAACAATCTATATTATGCATCTACACATAATACTGTAACTAAATCCATTGACAATATCAAACAAATTTGGTACTAAATACTCCCAAGTTGTTTAATCCCAGCCTTAGATGAGACAGGTTAATCGTATAGGGAGAGAGCTCTCAGCCAGTGAAAATAGCACTCCCCTTGTCCCACAATTGCATAGTCAGCTCTCGTTCTGAGAAGAGGGTCCTAATAGTGATACCTCCTAAGATTCATAAGGGCAAGTTTGAGAAAAGCTAGATATAACTATAGCTATAAACATGACGACCATGAAGATTGTAGAGCCCACAACTCACCGTGCTGGTTATTTGAAATTAAGGAAATTAAAAACAACATTAAAGCGATCTGCTGACCGCAAATAAATTCATTAAAATAGAAGCAAGACGGCAAAGGAAAAAGAGGTTCTGGGCTCTCCCCTTGAGTGGCCGATACCCGGGAGACAAGAGAGGAGAGCTGTCGCTAGACGAGAGATACACGAAAGCACTGCATCGACCGGGAGATTAAAAAGATGAAGAATTGAGTCGCTTCACCTTTGCTGTGTGGCGTTGAAAGTAAAAAAAGGATATCTAGATCGTTTCACTGGTTGAAACCACAGCCACCCTCAATTTTCTTCACGAAATCCTGGTTATTTAATCCGCAGAGGGTTTCGATCATTGGACCTAATGATTTGGGTCCCAAAGGAAGCCCTTGAAGTAGCTATCGCTGACAGCCATTGAGATTGGTTTGATCAGTCTTCAAAACATTTCTGGTACTCATCAAGCTTTAGAGGTTCTGTTTGATTAAAACCCACCGACTTTAATAAAACCCTTATAATATGTTGAATATGAATGTACCCATGTATTTTTTGCACTATATATGAATTGGGCATGCTTTAAGATGC
>LPNX010099598.1:0-23931 GCA_001517045.1 Pseudotsuga menziesii
ATATATATATATATATATATAAATTTTCCATGAAAAGATCATCAACAACTTCCAATATATAAATTTAAAATATAATAACGATAACATCAGCATTATCTTTCATAAAAAAAAGTGAAATTATAAAACATCATTGCATCAATAACCTATCATACAGATCATCATATTAAGGTTAAAAAAAAGAGTGAACAATATATATAGTGAAAATACCAATATCACAAGAAACATTTTTTTTTGATATCCATATCTAAAAAATTCAAAATGATCAACAGTAACCAAAGTTTATATGTCAACATGGATCCACCATACAAATCAAAATGACCCAAAATGTAATATGAACTTGGATAATCACAAAAAAACATCCGCAATCTCAGTAATAGCATCAATGACTACCATCATCCTCATCGTCTATCCCAACATCATATCCATCATCATTTTCATCATTATCAACAATATATTTCTCTGGTACATCAGTAACAACATAATCAGGATAATAATTTAAGTAGCCATCTTCACCATTTTTCTGCAAATACCAAGAAATAATCAATTTAAAGCATTAGTATTAATTTCATTACATAATGCATATTCTATGTAATATTGCAAATATTGGTGTGATAATTTGTGTATTCTCATGATCTTTCCAACCATGAATATAAACATCATCTCTTCAACCGATAGTAACCACACACATCAAGTGTATCCACAACCATGCACACATTCATGCCTACACACACATGTACACCATAAATTTTCATATCACAATAGAAGAAGACATATAGGCAAGGAAAAATAGACATTCCAATGATCATATATAAAGTGAAGAAAAATATGATATCACATATATTATTCATTTCAAACCATTCTTTTGCCTAAAGTTGTTATATCATTAAATCTATACATATAACAAGTTATTCAATCTATATCTTCAATAGCATATTAACCATGGTTTTGATCTCTCAATCAAGTTCATTGATTGTTTATATTGTAATATAAAAGTAAATTTAATATAGCATGCTTGATAATATCCCCTCATAAACATGATTAAAATAATATTATGATAGATATATTTCTTAACATAATAATCATATCATTGGTATAACAATCGCAAAGCTTCGTTGGAGTCATGTTACCGAAGTACCCGCAGGAGGTAACAAAACTCAAATTTTGTTGCGTGGAATTCGCTCGGTATCCCTGAATGGTCATCGCAAGCGACGTGAAACTCACCATAACTCAAAAAACAAGGCTCGAATGGATAAAATGTTAGTTAAGTTGGATTTGTGACATCCGAGTATTGCTAAGGACATCCATGCTTGATAATTTCTTGGACCGAAAGTTGTGTATTTTGACAGTTTTTTAACTAGGGTTTTGCTCAGTGACACGCTGTGCAATTTATGCATGATAGGGTAATATTTTGAAAATTTGTTGACCAAGTGCATGGGAATCATAGTCATCTCACCCTTTCCCAAACACAGTCGTAGGAGAAAACAAAACTCAATTCCATTGTTTGGTTTGGTATTTATGCCCCTGGTTGAAATTTGTGTGGAGTCCCTTAATGGCCTTAAAAAGTGAGAAGAAACTTGCTATAACTCAAAAACCATGGATCTGATGGTAAAATTTCAAATTCAGTCATTCGTGACATCCAAGTACCACTAGGGACATCCCTGTCCAGTGGCTTCATGTACCGAAAGTTGTATATGTTGTTGGTTTTCTAAATTAGGGTTGTGTTAAGTGACATGTAGTGAAATTTTTGTATGATAGGATAATATTTTGAAAAATATTCCTAATGAGTGTGTAAGCATCACAGACATATTTCCTTACCCAAATACACTTGCAAGAGGCAACAAAACTCAATTTCATTGCTCGTTTTGTTTTTTATGCTCCCAATTGAAATTCTCCTGTGTCTCCAAATGACATTGATAATTAAGATGAAACTTGCCATAATTTGAAAATCGAGGCTTTGATGGACAAACAAATAGTTATTTTGGATTCGCGACATCTGATTACTACTAGAGACACCCCCCTGTTTGGTGGCTTCATGGACCAAACATTGTATATTTTGATGGTTTTCTAAACTAAGGGTTTGTTTAGTGACAAGCAAAGCAATTTATGCACAATAGGCCAAGATTTTGAAATATGTGTCGATCAAGTGCCTGGGCATCACAGTGATCTCACCCTTTCCCAAACACACATGCAAGAGTTAACAAAACTCAAATTCATTGCTCAGTTTGGTTTTTATGCCCCCGATTGAAATTTTTCTGGTGTCCCTAAATGACCTTGAGAAGCGAGATAAAACTATCCATAAATAAAAAACCAAATCTTCGATGGAAAAACCAGTAGTTCCAATGGATTCATGACATCTGAGTCCCACTTAGGACACCTCTGTTTGGTGGCTCCATGGACTGAATGTTGTTTATTATGAAAATTTTCTATACCAGGGTTTTTCTCATTTACGTGTAGTGTAATTTATGCATGATAGGATACAATTTTGAAAAATGTTCCCTACGAGTGTGTGGGAATCTTAGTCATATCTCCCTTTCCCAAACACACCTCTAGGAGGAAATGAAACTAAATTTCATTGCTTGGTTTGGTTTTTATGCTCCCTATTGAAATTTTCCTAGTGTTCCTAAATAACTTTGGGAAGTGAGAAGGAACTTACCATAACTCGAAAATAGAGGCTCCGATGGACAAATTTCCAGTTCCATTGGTTTCGTGACATCCTAGTATAGCTAGGGACACCCCTGTCTGGTGGCTTCATGGACCGAACGTTGTCTATTTTGACGGTTTTCTAAACTAGGGTTTTGCTCGATGACGTGCAGTGGAATTTTTGCACAATAGGGAAATATTTGGAAAAATATGTCAAGCAACTTCATGGGAATCACAATTATCTCTCTCTTTCCCAAACACACTTGTAGGAGGCAACGGAAATCAATTCCATTGCTCGCACTAGTACAAAATGAGAGATAAGTGACAAAAAAAATGACCAAAATCCACATATAAATTACCACTTTTGATTTGGCAATCACTAGTGGCTAATTTCCAGTCTCTTATCACGCGACCAAAAATGCAGTCATATTTAGTTTGGTCATTTATATCTTGTCTTGTGGTCATTAGTTTGGTCATTGATTGTCACAATTAATGACCAAAATAGACCAAAATAATGACCACAAGATAAGCTATAAATGAACAAACTAAATATGATCACATTTTTTTATCGTGTGATAAGACACCGAAAATTACCCACCAAAACTACCATTTCTTCGTTTATATGTGAATTTTGCTTGTTGTTTTTGCTTATCTCTCATTTTTTGTCACTAATATAGTCATATTTAGTCGTTTTATATGCGAATTTTGGTCATTCTATTTGGTCACTTATCTCTCATTGTTGGTCACTTATCTCTCATTTTCTTGTCACTAATTTACTATTTTTTAACCGATATTGCAATATCATTAGGGAATGGAGGAGTCGAACCACCAACCTCCTTCTTGTAAGGCATGTTCTCTTCCATTGAGCTAGAACTGGCCTTTAAGAATTTGGGATCCTAACCTACAAAGTCTTCTATAATGGTAAAAGGGATCAATACATGCCTTTGAGTGTCTAATGGTTGGAAAAGGATGATAGATTGTATGAGTTCATAAGATATGATCAAGCAAGTTATGAAATCCTTACACATAAATATGGATTCAAACATGTCACAAGTGGGATTTGAAATTGGGAATTCCCCAACCAAATAATTTTCCAATCTAGAAGGTGGCTTTGAAGTGAATTACCTAGATTGATGCGATAGAATCCTCCCTCACTATTCATTAACATCGCCTATCATTGCAGTGTGATATCCCGTGTGCCTCTTTGGCTTGTGGTTGTTATCTACATGATGACTATAATAATTGTAAGTGTAACTATTTTAGTAGCATATCCCTATATTGGGATTCCATACCACATTAATAATATTCTCCTTCCTCTTATGATTACTTCCCATTTCTATATATGTACAATATACAAAGTCACAAAGCATGTATCCACTGAAGTTAGGATATAAAGTCAGTGCATATTCCTAGTGAAGTTAGCATGGAAATTTCTTTTAGGACCAACTATAACATAAAATAGCATTTAAAGAACATATTTTGGATAGTTAAATGAAGAGGATAAAGTATCACCCCTAGATCTATGGAACAAAGTCCAAAAAAGAATGAAATATACATTGGAAATATATACATCATACACAATGAACAATAATGAGAGGAAAAAGTGTGTCTGCGGCCCTATGTCTTCGCGCACATATAATTTTGGTCAAATTGTATCTTTAGAGTTAACAAGGAAAATTTCACCAATATAGAGATGATTCATGGGAACATAGACACTGTAGAGTTCTTCATATCAACTCTCAATCTACATATGACAATTGGAGAGAATAAGAACTTCCTTCAATACGAATTGAAATAATAGTTAAACTATAATAATTTCAAGAGAAATTGCATGTTTACCAATAAACATGCAGTTTTATTGCATTTTATGATGTCAATAGTCATCTACAAATAGATATCAATTCCTAGATATCCAATAGAAATTTCCATCTGTCACTCAATTTCATCATCTGTGTGGAATACTTGGCACTAAGTCAGCGTCAAGGATATCTAGAATCTAGAGCATAAGTAACTACCTAAAGGACAAGTGATGATGTGGTAAAAACAAATGCATATTCCCCTACACGTGGATGATGAATAATTGCAACCTCTTTGAAGGCCCTTGTGCTTTGTTCTACAAAGAATAAGCAACGAATAATATTTAAAAGAACTTTATAACAAAATAAAACATTACCACCTTATCCACAATCAAAACTTCAACTTTTTAATTAGTATTGCATGTATGATGTAGGGCCACAAACTAATACCTTAACTTTTGTTGAATTTAACCAATTCATATCTCAATGTATGGAAAGCTAGAAAACCATTATATTTCAATATATGGAAAAGCTCCATAAATTAAATCAGATATATTTTATGAAACATCAACTAGGAATGAGAAAATAATATGACCTATTTTGGAGCCATGAATGCATACATATCTTGAAATCTAACTATAAATTTGAGGAAAACAAAAATTCTTTCCCTAAGTGTTACTAAGGTGAATAAATTTGTGTTTCACATTGTGTAGTTGGTATAAATTACCTTGGTCTTGGGTGATATTCCTACTTAAAATACATCTACTATATTTTGTTCGACACATCAACGGTTTCTTGCAATTTGGGTTACTCCATTTGTAATTGATAACGAGTTTAAGAAACTAGAAATTGAAACCACAATTGACTAAAATTGTCTATTTTGTCTTGGAATGAGAGAGAGATGACTATTCCTAGTCGAAAGATGTAGTTTAAGAATTGTTTTGAAGGATTTTAATCCCAATATTATCTTTCTCAAAGAGGTTAAATTTGCAAGTTTGAATTAAGACACTAGATGAATTATTGTTGGACAAGTCCTTTTTTTTGATATATCATTATCAGGGAGAAGGCTTGGCTCTTGCCTTATTATAATAGCTCCAAGTCTCTCCTTATAACTTAATCTAGCCAGAGAATGAGTTTGAAGACAATATACACTATAAATTTAAGGAACTGTGGAGAAGAGGAAATAATCATCAATGTAACCAATATGTCCTGTTTGATTGTGAAGGAAAAAAAAAATGAAAAATGAAATGTCACTACTGAGTACACTTCACCTTTTCCATATGGATGTCCATCACCTGAGAAAAACTTCCAAGAATGCAACCTCACTACATTCAAGAAGAATTGGCTCCTTTGATTTTTCCGCAATGTTCTCAATCATTGATGGCTTATTGAGGGATTCCCTACATATCTTACAAGCAATCTTATGTGAAGTAAGATATATCGCTGCACCCTTCTTAAGCAACATTGTTTAAATTTGCAATACATGAGAACATGTCATAGATAGAGTTCAACCATGATACTTCAATAGTTGAATATCCATATTAGCATCTAGTAAATGTATATAGTTGAGAGTGTTGGGATCATAAGTTTGTTTATCTTGAGGGCAATAAAGCCACTCAAATGTACAATCTTCAAACTGTAAGACAAATGAAAATGACAATGTTAGTGACAATCTTAACCCTTTGCACTACAAGTTAAGTGAAATTGACCCAGTAGTTACTACTTTAAAGTTTTAGGGATAAACTCTATATATGTTTCTTGTCCAAAAAATAAACAATTATGAAATTTATAGGCTAATTTGCACAAAATCCCAGTGGGATAGCTCATGTGGTTGAGTGTAGTAAGTTGTGAGTAAAAGGTCTCAAGGTCAAATCCACAGGTGACTATGCATTACTATATAAGGGCCTCACTTGATGTCCCCGTCGAGATAGCTCTGTAATCAGAGAAAATGGGGTGCGTTCCCTTCAGGTTAGCGCCCTGTGATTTCTTCTCATGGATGTAGTAGCCCCACTGGGCGAGTTGTGAACTGCAATACAACAAAATATTTAATATTATTTATGGCCAACATATAATATTTTTAATTATTTTTTATTTTGTTAGGAACAAAAATTACAACATCTCCCCATACATGGTTTTAAAACCATATGCAAGAACCTCCTAAACCATGTATAAAACTTCCATGGGTTGTTTGAGAGGCCTTGCACAAGGCCCTCCTAAACCATGTACAATAAAACCATGGGTTTTTTAGAAGGCCTTGCACATGGTTTTAAAACCAAAGCCAACATTTTTTTGCGGATAATTCAATTTTTTATTTTTTATTATTTTGTTAGGTAGGAACATTACAAGATCTCCCCCATATTGTGTTTTTCTTTTACCCACACTTTTTTTGCGGATAATTATGTATTTTTTATTTTTTTATTGTTTTGTTATGTAGGAACATTACAACATCTCCCCCATATTAGGTTGTTTTTTTGGCTGACATTTATTTTGCGTACATTTATTTTGGAAGATAATTATGTTCTCCATCACATTAGGTTGTTTCTTGGCCGACAAATTTATTTTGGCGGATTATTCAATTTTTTATTTTTTATTATTTTGTTAGTCTTGTAAAGTTACAACATAAGTTTTATTATTATTATTTATAACCAACATTTACAAGAGTAACATTACAAGATCTCCCCCATACTGGGTTGTAGAGCGCCTCTTGGCGCAACAATTAAGTGCACTTGAGCTAGAGGAGTCTTGGGGTGGTTCAACTCCTAGAAAGTCCTAGTTACTGAGTGTAAGCCCCATGAGTGATGATTGATACTATGTGATTCATTTTACTAGTCTCAATCTCAATTATTCATGGTTGTGAGAATCATTCTATGTAATGAGTGTAAAGTGGATTATTCAAAACCATGAGAAATTGGTCATAGATTAATGACTTATAGTATGTAGCTAACCCTAGAAAAATGATATATCATATGTTGGACTGTGAAAACCCCTAAATACTTGAATAAAAACGGACACACCTGAGCTCTAACTTAATAGAGTAAAGTCTAATACTTGCTCAGATTTTGCAAATGGGGTGCCAAGCTAAGTGGGTACAACTCCATAGTTACGTGCTTGAGCAAGACGAGACTTGGGATGGGTGACCTCTTGGGAAATCCTAGTTAAAGGGTGCAAGCCTCAAAAGTGATTATTAATAAAATGTGATTCATTTCGTTAGTATCAATCCCACTTCTTCACCCTTGTGAGCGTCACTCGATGCAATGATTGCTAAGTGGACTATTCCAATCGACGATAAATTTGTTGTTTGCAACTGTACAGATGGAATATGGGTCATACATTAATGATTTACACTACACGAATACTCCCAAAGTTGGTATATCATATGTTGGATTGCAAAAGCTCCTCAATACTCAAATGAAAAGGGTCAAGGAATCTCTAACCAAATATTTCATAAGGCACAATACTTGCTAAGGTTTTCACAATGGGGTAGCAAGCTAAGCGACCCTCATTGTGGAGGAAACTCCATAGTTACGTGCACTTGAGCCATATGAGTCTTGTGATAAATGACCACCTGGGAAGTCCTAGTTATTAAGTGCAAGCACCAAAAGTGATGATTGTTGCTATGTGATTCATTTCGCTAGTCTCAATTTCCCTTATTCATCATGTGAGCATCACCCAATGAAATGAGTTCTAAGTGTATTGATCAAAACCATGAGAAATTGACAAGTTACAACTATAATCCTTGGGTATGGGTGATAGATTGGTGACTTACAATATGTAGGTAATCCCGAAATTGATTATATGTTATACTACGAAAGCTACTCTATACTTAAATAAAAATACAAAGGAGATCTAATTGAATAGTTCCTAAGGCACAATACATGCTAATGTTTTGCAAATGAGGTACCAAGCTAAGTAAGCTTGAGTGTGAGGAAAACTCCATAGTTAAGTGTGCTTGATCTAGAGGAGCCTTGGAATGGATAACCTAAAAAGTCATGGTTACCGAGTGCAAGTATCATTGATTAAAAAGATGTAAAGAATCAAAATCAACACTACGATCTCTCATGAGGCTAGGTGGGAAGAGACAAGAATAGAACCTTGGATTTATAGCCTCATGACTAAAATCATAATCCACATAAGCAATCATGCAACTTCTATTTTTCAATTTATAATGGGTTCTATTTTTCAATTTATAATGTGTTTTGAATTTATAACGTGCCAACTCATGCACTTGACAAAAAAAATATAATATAAAATCTCTTTTAAAAAACTCTTTTGATTTTTTAATTGTTTTTTGTTTTATGATTTTTATGTTAGTTTTGTATTTTTTAATTTTTAAATAAAAAAATAAAAATTTTAATGACCTGAACAACAAAAGTACAAAACTAAATAAAAGGACGTGAAAACAAACTCTAGAAATAAAATGTAGTTAAACCGTAACTTGAAAATGAGAAATTTGAAAGAATGAATAACGAATACTTTTTTAATTTTACTTTTAAATGTTAAAGTAAAAGGAATTGTTTTTACATTATTTAAAATAAAGAAATAAAGATAGGGAGATTTAGATATCCCAAATTACAATGATATTATTCAAATATAAATAAATTTATCAATTATAACATTTTTTTATTCTATTTGAATGGCTTTTTTAAGGTTAAATTGAAAATGTTTTTTTTTTTAAGTTACAAAGATCTATTAAAATATAGAGGCAGAATATACAAAAGTCATTCTCGCAAAGGAGGTCTCAGGAGGTGAAGCCACTCCCCAATCCCTCTCAAAAACTGAGGGCCGTCTATGAAAATCAACGACGAGAATGTTCATGACTAAAAGAACTTGTCGAGAACCGAGACTGAGACATAGTTACAGGATTCAAATTTAAAACTGACAGAGACATAGACATAGACACAAACACAGACATAGATCATAGATCATAGACATAGTACCGAGTTCAAATTTAAAAACAACCATAGATAGGCTTGACACTTTTTGCACAAAAAACCTGGGACGAAGGGTCTTTTCTGCTGCTGGGAGGCTCAAACATCAGGCCGGTGGAATTTCTTCAATGATGGGACAGGCCCATCGTTCTTCCTGCGAAGGGCTGGGTGAGTTAGTAGCGGCTTCTGGAGCCGGTTGAGACAGTTGCTGTTGTTGTTCAGGCTTCTGGATGGTCATTTCCTTCAGGCTAATGTTGTCAAGATCCATGTAAGGTAATTGGAAAAATACTCAAAAATATCATGTTTTCCAAAAAAAAAAAATGTTAAACCCGTACAAAAATAATGTATGTAAGGTGAAAGAAATTAAAAAATGAAATGGAAAACAATACTCAAGCATACCTCTTAATAAACAATTGATGACAATTTAACTATCACAAGTATATCTCCATTGTATTTATATGAAAATTTCAATCAATAAAATAGTAATTTTTCTTATCGAGTTAAATCTATTCGATCCTTTAGTTGTATCAATTCCACGACATTCTAACTCCATGTGCTTTTCATGAAGTGAAAGCGTCTTATTCTATAACATCTCCGAAAATTACCAGCTAATTTTTTTTATGCTCTATATGTGCATCAGAAAAATTAACGTTAAGTTATCCTAAGTCATAATTCTTTAATAGTTTTCTCATTTCATATATTGATTACTATACTTATGGAGTAACCTACTTACCCAACCATTTGCACCGATCGGATGACCTGGCTCGCGTGAGCTATGACATCATGCGTTGCTGATTGTCCGACCAGTACAAATAGTCAGGTAGAAAAAGTTACTCCCTATATTACATTGTCATTGTTTAGTGTTTATTTAGACTGGTTCCTTCTTGTTGAGGTCGTTAGTTTTGATAACAACCATCTCTCAATCGTAGCCTCACTAACTCCGTCTTGCTGGGCTCCCGCAGCCCTCTTATGAGCTTTGACTATATTTAAAATAGATAGCATGCACTTATGCATCTACTATATTTTATCAATATATTCTACACTACCATCCTAACCACCTTACCTCTAACATACAATGTATATATATATATATATTATAATTTTGATATCTACTCTACACATTTTACCATATTAATGTGCCAGACCATATGTTATTGGATTATGTGAAGAGAAATTTGTCACATTGAGTTTCACATTTTTAAAAGCAGGTTCCTATTCACCCAATCTACTACTCCCGCATATGGTTGTTTTCAAACCTATGCTATTTTCCTTTACACATCTTATGGGTATTAACTCTTAGAATAATAACGTTGAAATGCATATGTTAGGATATTGTTATACTATTAGTGTACGTGTAGTTTCAGATCCACTATTGTAGGATATTGTAGGTGTTTGTCGAAGGCTTTCAAGCCTATATATTTGTAACTTGTATATATGATTAATTAAGTTGTGTTGAGCGTTAGTCTCGCCTTTAGTGTTTTCCCCATTTGGCTTGTTGTTTTGTGTTCCTCTGATCATCTAATTTGGTATCAGAGCCTGTTGTTGTGAGAATCTGATTGGCTTGATGTTGAGAAGCCCACTGTGGATTGTTGTGCAAGACTATTTGTTGTTGCTGAAGATTGCTGGAGATCGTTGATCTTGGTGCGTTGTGACTGTGTTGTACAAGTGAGGATACCATCGTCGTTGAGTGAGGGGCAACTGCTTGGTACAGAGGTTGAAAGAGTCTTTGCTGGTAAATTTATTTCGCTACTGTCGGAGGTGAGATAGCTGTGAGTGAATACCGCCTAAAGGATTTCGTTGTTTGCGTGAAGGATTTGTTGTTGAGGGTAGCTGAAACAGGAGGCCACATAGTCGGTGTGTGAAGAAAGGATCGCTACCTTTGTGTAAAATGATGACGGAAAAGGAGTCTGTTGTGTGAGATCACAGGTTTATTGTTGGAGATCGTTGAGGTTAGAAGAGCCATCAATGCACAAAGGTAGTGTATGGTTTGGTTTGTGTGTGTGGAAACTAGGTTATCAGTTTACAATACCAATAAATCATATGTATTGTAATACCCCCTGAATTAATAATTATTATTAATTTTGCTGGAAAATACTTTGATTATTTTATTATTAATTTTGACAGAAAAAATCAAGAATAAAACAATTTGTAATACAACACTTTTATTTAATAAAAAAATGTTGAAGGAGAACAAAAATGAATATAGTTGTTGAAGAGTGTTTGCTGAGCCACAAAAGGAAAAGACAAATGGCAAGAGCCACTGAGTGAGAACTCAAGATTCAAGAGACATCATCCCAAAAAATCAAGTTTGCACTCCTAGTTGAGTGCTAAAGAGCAGGAGGCTCATAAATGACCAAGTCCTAGGCAAAATACTATATAGTAGTATGTCCATGAGCAACACGAGGTTAGCATTGGATGGGGATTAACATATGTGAAATGCAAGAGATGGCATGTTGAAGGATTTTTCTCTTGTGGTTCAACAAACATGCTCGGGGATTCTAGAGCAAGTAATTTGGCTGCTCTGGGAGTTGGTTGGGAGGAACAAATTCTCCACTTTTGTTTTCCTAGCGTTGGTGCTAGGTTCATACTCTGTTTTCTTATGATTGATTTTAGTTGCAGTGGAATGTGAGTTTTAATTTTGAATTCCCGTTACACTTGCAGGAAGTAGTGTTTATGCATTTTTGTAAAACAATTATCCATGTTTTTTTGTAGTATATCAGATCTGTATAATGTTAGATTAAATCCTAATGCATCTAAGATCAAGCATCCATACCCGCATCAAGGATTGCCAGTAATGTTATTACTGTAGAAATTAGTATTTCGTTCTTAGCATAATTATTTAGGTCTGACTGTTGTTGATCTGTTATGGTTTCAAATCCAATACTTGAATGATTTAGAATTGATGAGTCTCCATCTAACGGATTGAAGCTTCAGTTTTAAACTGTATCATGTATGCCTAATTTTAACTATGTTTTTCCCGTTTGTATCGATTCTGCTTAAATATTTCTTAATTCTAAATTATGAAATATGAATGTCGACTGAATCGTTGATGCATGTCTTAGTATAGATCTGTATTATTCAGTGTCATGATTGAAATCCATTTTTCTACAGAGAAACCTTAATTAAACCTTACAGATCTCATAAGCGACTTAGTACGGGAAGCTATATGTTTATTACTTCATGTTTAGATGGTAAAATCAAGAAAAGGTTTAAGCATCAAGATAGTCTCCAGATCTAGTTAAACTGACAGTAAAAAAACCCCTCAGTTTAGACCAAAACCCTTTGAACCCGCATTTATTTAAGTGTAAAATCCACAATCCACGTTGTGAAAGGTGTTGATCTGCAATGAAAGAAAATCAACGGTTGAGATCTAATTCGCAAGAAGATCAACGACTGACAGGAGCTGTAGAAGGTTAATTGCGGAATGATAATTTTGTAGAAAGTATAAAATCGGCAATCTACATTGCGAAAGGTGTTGATCCGTAAAGAAAGCAGATCAGCAGCCGAGTTCGAAGCTACAAGAAGATCAATGGCTGAAAGGAGTTACATAAGGTAAATTGGAGAACAATAATTTTGTAGGTTAAAGTGTAAAATCCGCAATCCCTAGTCTACATTGCGGAAGGTATTGATATGCAAAGAAAGCACTTCAATGGTCGAGATCGAAGCCACAAGAAGATCAACGACAGACATGAGTTGCAAAAGGTAAATTGCGGAACGATAATTTTGTAGGTTAAAGTGTAAAACCCGTAATCCGCAAGCTGCATTGCAGAAGGTGTTGATCCAGAAAGAAAATCAGATCAACAATTGAGATATAAGCCGCAAGGAGATCGAAGGCTCACAGGAATTGTGCAATACCAAATTGCAGAAGCACGATTTGAAAAAGTTGGATGGTTTGCCCGCAATCCGAAATCCACATTGCGAAAGGAGTTGATTTGCAAAGGAAGTTAGATCGACAATGGATATTGAAGCTGTAAAGGGATTGATGGATCATAAGAGTTGTGGTAGTTTCATTATGGAATGCACAAGGGATTTAGATTGACAGTGGAGATTGAAGACGCAATGAGATCAACGGCTCACACGAGTTGCAGAAGCTAAATTATGGAAATATAATTTTGTAAGTTTAAAAATGTAACCTGCAATCCACAAGGTTAAAGTGTAGATCCATAATGGTATCAAATCGACGGTTGATATTGAGGCCGCAAGGAGATCGACGACTCACAGGAGCTACAAAAGCTAAATTGCGGAAAGATAATTTTATAAGTTTAAAAATGCAACCCGCAATCCGCATTGTGGAAGGGTCATTGTGAGAGGCTGATGTAGAAGGTTAATTTGTTTATAGTGTACATGATCCCCGTAACCCGCAATCCGTAGTTGCGAAAAGGTCGTTGTGGTAGGAAACTTGAAGAATGCGGAAGGATAACCGTGGAAGTAACAATAAACTTAGAAATAGGTTTAACAATGAAGTGTTTTGAAAGCTATTTTGGTTCAGAATTAGAATTTGAGTTGAGGAAAGAATGATTGAACATCTAATGTGAAGTTTGTCCAATAAACTCTCAAAATTTAAAGAATGCCTTGTTACAGTTAGGGTTTTTTATGATTTGTCTGTATATATATGCTATAGAATTTTTTTTATTTATGTTGTTGGGCTAGGAAAGGAGACAAGGAAGAAGCTTGAGCACAAGGAAAAGAAGGTACATTACGCAAGTGACAAAAAGGAAGAGAGATTGCAAAGGAAACAAAGGGACCAGAGCAGGCGGAAAAAAGATGCGTGAGGCAGAGGAAAGGTAAGCATACAGGTGATAACAGCTAGAAAGCGACAGGTGATGATGTAAGCATGTAGTAACGCATATATGAAGGAATATTTTGTAAGTCATCCCTATAGTTCCTTGTGTCAGTCCATGACAGCCTGTTCTGATAGTTGATCACAACCTGTAACTGATAAGCAGTATGTAGTCAACCCTGCATGGTCTGATAGAAGCTATAAATAAGAAGAAAACCGTTCTGTATAAGGGTTGGTTTTTTGTTGGACTTTGTTGGATTTTGTTATTGCCCTCTTTCATTGATTGTTTTGGGTCTGGTTTTCTAGAGCCAAGGACGCCATTTTTTATGTGTTTGAGTTAGAGTTAGTGGAAGGGAAGCCTCAGAGAGGAGTCTAGTAGTAGTAGGAGGATGTTGAGCCGTGAATCTTATAGCTGTGTGCGCAGACCGCTAGGAATAGAAGGGATCTGCAACTGAGTGCACAGACGATAGATAGAAGAGTCAATCCAAGTTGTGTGAGGGTCAGTAAGAGTAGATAGAAGAATAAACTAGAGAGCATGAGAGCAAGAAGTCTGAGTCATAACAGACATATCATAAGATCAGTCTGCAATTCGCAGACTGCAAGGTGCTATATCCATTTATCATCCTAGTTGAAGAGCACCTTGGTGGTTTTTCCCAGATGGGTTTCCACGTTATATCTTGTGTTTAAATGGTTGATTGAAGTTATATATTTTGATGTGAATGTTTTTTATTTTCTTACTGTGTGTTGATGAGCTATTGTTGAATGCATAAGCACCATATTGTTAATCAGTGAATGAATAATTGTTAAGGCATTGTTGGGATGCGTAAGCAAGTTTGTGGTTAATTTCCTAAGTCAAAACATAAGTCGTGATGGTCTATTAGTCTAAGGAATCAACCGTGTTGCACAAGTTGCATCACTTGTTAAGGTTAAGGACAAGGTTGCATTGCGCGCAATGACATACAGTTGTGTTCAGTTGCGCAGGAACTATCCAGTCGCCTAAGCTATCTTTGTCGAGTGCCTTGGCTGCATGCCAAGGGACTATAATCCTTCACCAACTGCAGAAACATGGTTCTGGCAGTTACCCATTAAATATCTCAGGTGAGACTGCGCCTTCCTCGCAGGTGTTGCCGATGGAGTTTCTCTGTCGGGTCGATGTCTTGTGGTTTATTATTGGTATTATGGTGTTGTTGAACTGTGGGTCGAGACAAGGAAGGTGATAGAAGCCAACAAATGGTTCCGTTGCTGGGACCCTTAATCATTTGAGTCGAGGAAAATGTTGTGGAATTCAACGAAGAAAGAGATAGAATATTGGTTGGACTCTAAAACACTATAATTCACGTAAGAGGAGAGTGCAGGATCACAGTTGAGCACATAAAAATGGATAGATGAGTATATATATTCTGATATCCACGAGGTCTTCTTCACAGAATTCCCTGTCATACTGTATGAGTGGTTGTCAATATTGGCGACTAGATAGACAAATTTCCAAAGGAGAGAAGCCGTCAAATGGAATGATCGATTGGTTCGCAAGGTAACAAGTGTAAGTAATGCCATCTCTAGAGCTGCTAACTTTTAGGTTGATAGTATCTTGCAAGGATATATCACCGAGTTTGCAGTAGATACTATAACCTCATATCGTGAGGCTAAAAGAATTTTTTTGCAAGGACCCTAAAGAAGGTATATGCTATCTATCAGTGCGTGGATCAAGATGCTCATGTATGAGAAGGGTATCTTGTAGTTGAGTAGTTGAATCGTGTGCTCGTGAAGGAGGCTATGTCGCAGATGACCTCTTAAGAAAATGGGAAAAGGAGACTTAAAATGTTCCCTGGAAGTACATAACCTGAACTAAAGTTGGATTCCTAAGGAGTGGTAGAAGATTCAGATTAGGGAAAAGAAGAAAGATCGAGAGAGGGCAATAGAACCTTAGTCTATTCGAGGAGATTTAATACAAAATTCGGTCATACAAAGATGAAGGGTCTTGCGACGAAGAGGGGGACTATAGCCCGATTTCAGAAGGACCAGAGGACTCTGAAGACTCTATCGAAACACCAAGGTCAGGACATAATTACATCACACCAGCAATATTCCCAGAGATGAGATCTAGAGACTCATCCCCAGAGAGGACTACTAATACTGATAACGCTGGTACTATGAATAATACACCGGAAGGTATACCTCCTTTGAACCCCTTACCAGAGAACCCCAATGCCAACTCAATGGCTGGAGCGGATATTTGGTTATCCACATTTAATGGAAATGGAGTAGAAGATCCAGAGCAACATTGGTTCCTCTGCGAAGCTGTTTGGATGGTTCAGTTAGTCCATAATGCATACATAAAGAAGGCACAAATTATCACAACTCTGAGGGGTCGTGTGCTAGATTGGTTCATGAATTTCTGTGCCACACCAGCTAGAGGACCACAGAAGACTCTGGATGAGATTCGAGCTACAATGATCTTCGAGTTCAGAAAATCGAAGTCTGAGTCGGAGTGCATTACTGATATCAAAGAGATAAAGCAAGCACTGATAGAGTTAGTCTGGGACTTTGACCATCGCTTTAAAACTTTGATGGCCAAGGTAAGCTTCCAAATGTTGGATGTACAACACAAAGAATGGTTTATTGCTGCATTATTACCACACATCCGAGGGTTGTTAATGCAACAGAAGATTGAGTCGCATATGGAAGCGTTAGAGTTGGCAATGAAGTTAGAAGCCTCACCCATTAGTGACAGCGCTACAGGAATGGTGCAAATTCAATCACAGTTGGCTAATCTGACAATACAACTACAGGAATTAGAGGAATTTTGAGGTAAAAAATGGGCCTCCAAACAAAAAATGTACTATCAAAATTCATTTTAAAAGAACCAATCACATTCTAGAAGATGGCATCATCTATAATAGTTGAGGTGGTATTGGTTGAGTTAAAGATGTTTATTTGTCAAATTGTAAATGGTGAGTGAAAACCCATAATTAACTATATCAATATTGTAAGTAAAGTACTCATTATGAAAATAGTACTCATAGATTATTTTTGAATATAATATAAATGTACTAAAGTACTTAGAAATGAAATTACTCTTTACATTTCAATATAAAATAAATTACAAATACGAAAAAACTAAATGCTTTATTTAAATGTGATTACTTTTTTATATTTCAATATTTCAATATATAAAATAAATTACAAATATAAAAAAAGTAAATGCTCTATTCAAAACTAAAATTGTGTAATTACTTTTTCAATATTTAAAATGTATATACCAAATCTTTATTTAAAAGCAAAATCACTTAACATCTAATAATAAAAACAATTTGATGATTAATAGTTTTTGTTTTTTAAATACTTACTATATTTAATAATCTATTATAATTATTTTTTAAATATTAAAATATCTATATTTATTTATTTTATAAAAATAAAATATTGCATTAAAAATGATATATAATATACATAATAAATATCACAGGAAACTATTAAAAATTACTTTACGAGTGGTTTCGAAGGTGTATTAAAAAAATGAAAAAAAATTAAAAAATGTTTTTTTTTAAATTTATAGTTTTAAATTTATATTTTAAAATTAATTTTTATTTTATATATATAAAAGAAATGACAATTTATTCATTTAAATTTAACTTCATATTTAAAATTCAAAATTATAAATACATGGTTTATAAACATATTTTGAATATTGAAGAAGTAACTTATGTTTCAAATTTCAAAATTAATATATTTTATTTTATGAGTGCATTACTTTATAAGTACATTCATCATATTATATTCAAAAGTAATTTATGTACTCAAAATTTCTTTACTTTCATTCATATCAATATATTATATTTAAAAGTAATTCATGTACTCAAAAGTACTTTACTTTTAGTCATATCAAAGATGATTTTTTATTGGTTTTATTTTAGACATCTTTTCAATTTAACTTAACCATGGTTGAATTGGTTATAATGTAAGAGATGAGTTGTAAATATACCTTCCTCACAAAATGTCTAACTCATATTATTTTATTATATCTTTTATGAGGCCCATTTTAGACTTCAAAATTCCCCTAATGACATCAAGAAGGGAAAGGAAGCATAAGAAGACTTATGGTGCACAAAATGCAGAACGAACGGGCACATGAAGGATACTTGTTCGACATTCATGAACTATATTGAGTAAGGTGCACCAAATCCATTAAATGGCCATGGGCTACCATGGTGGCGCATATGCCAGCCTAGAGGGCATCGCGATGAGGAGTGTTTATATTTGCAAAACGTTGTAAGTACCCGACAAATCTCTTTTGTAAATTTTGTAAGTCAATAGGGCATGAAGAAAAAGATTGTAGAGCATACCATCTCTTGAAAAAAAAGAATGTTGGCACCTACTTAATGAAAAATGAGGGACTCACTCAAGCGAAGCTGACACAAGCATCGTATCAGCCTACGCAGTTCCCTCTCAATCAATACCAAAATCAGTACCAACCTCAGTACGCACCTTAGCAGTCGTATGTGCAACAAAATCACTACTATCCACACTACCAGAAGAACCAATACCCACCACAGATACCACACCTGCAAGGAAGGGGTGGTGGAAACTTCATAGGAAGAGGTGGAGGAGGAAGATTTGGTAGAGGAAGATGCCAAGTTACATGCTATAACTGTGGACAACTGGGTCACTACGCCAGAGATTGCTTAGAAACTGCGAAGACATGTTCCTATTTTAAGGGACAGGACCATAATGTGGAGCAATGTCCTTAGTTGATCGCAAAATGGCAAGCAAGAGCTATTGCAGGACCTAACCCTACGCAAAATGGAAACCCAAATCCCAACAAGAATGTTCATATGATTGCGGCTAAACCACGATATCTGAATGTCACTGTCGTAACTCAAGGAGGGGATATGCCCGGAGTTGATCAGGATAAATCACAAGAACGACTGCAACAACAAGTATGACCCGCTACACATAAAAAGGTATCCTTCGACATCCAGAAGCAGAAGGAAGTATTCTTGGAGGTGCAACCAGAATTTGTGGATGCAACAGAACCATCAATGTCAGAAGAAGTAAAGGAGATGACTGAACGATTTCAGCGCACATTTTAGAAGAATGTCCCACAAAAGGTTAGTAATCTCAAATCCTTTTTGTCAAGTTGTCTAACGCTAATACAAGATAAAGATGCTTTTGCATATCTATAGAAAATGATAGAAGAGATACCCCTAGAGCCATGACCTGAAAATAAATATAACCAAGTGAGAAAGATGGTCGTGAATTAAGGATGACTGCGTAGATAGGCGACTATGACATGGCTTACATAATTTTAGACCTGGTGTCTAATGTCAATATTTTAATGCAACAAACCTGGGAAAGTATGGGGAATCCACACTTGGACTGGTCCCCTGTCCAATTGCTACTTGCAAATCAGGCAAAGGTCCTACCCATTGGCCGGCTGAGCCAAGTCCCGGTCGACATTGAAAGATTGCGCACATTTGCGGACTTTGAATTCATTAATATTGTTGATGACACAAACCCATATCCTGCATTATTGGGGATATATTGGGCTATAGACAATCAAACTATTATAAACTTCAAGAAATGGATCCTCTCATACGAAGATAATGAGATAAGAGTGGTGTCTCCCATTGATCAGCTAGAGGGACAAAGATATGTCGAGTTTGTACATAATGATGGATAGGCTAACTAACTCGACCAAATATACAATGTTACTGCATTACAAGAAGGCTACATCAATCCAAAATCAGATGGAAACCTGAGCTAGAAGAGTGCTAGTTTTTGCACATCTGACTCAGGGGAAGCTTTGGAGAATTTGCAAAATAGGTTACATGAAGTCTTTATGAGGAGGTCCATATGAATTACCAGGTCTATGTGATGGGTGGAGAACAAGCTGCGCGAGCTACCCACCTATGAGGGTCTACCTAACCTTGCGACCTTCCCAACTAAGTTCGAAGGACTTCTAGTGGAGTCGCAGCGCTTGTCCACACTAGATTAGGCACTAAAATATACACCTGCTAGATGGTGGGGTGCACATAAGAAGTCTATAACAAGTTGGCCATAGTGTAGAAGATTGATGGAAGTTAGATTCAGAGAAGAGGTCACCCTTGTAAACCATAAGTATTCAGGGTTAACAAATCCGGTGGAAGATCTTAATCATTGTCACATGGTATTTGGAGAAAACCCGCAGCAAGAGTGGGTACATCATTTCATACATACATTAGAAATGACACCTAGAAATTGGCATGCATCTATGGAATTGCGACAAGGAACCTAAGAGTGGGAAGGGATCGCTAAAAAGTTTACGCATACATTTGAATTTTTTGACGAGCACCCTATAGTTGATACTGCACTTTAGGCGATAAAGGAGAAGATATTTTCTGAAATCCCTGTCCAAGAGGCTAACTCTCACCAGTGCAGTGTGACCATTCAGCAATGGATGGCTTGCTACAATATAGCTAGAGATCCAGATGATGATCTGACTAACATAAACATATCAAAATTAGAAGGAATGCACGAAGTAGAAGGAAGTCATATTTCAAGCGACCAGTTCCTTATGCCATTAAAAATTAAGAAAGTAAACATTGGGTCGTCAAAGAACCCAAAGTTCACCAATATAGGAGATTATTGGGATGAAGAGAAAGTTACGAAAATCACAGATTTACTGCATGAATATCAAGACCTGTTCCCTACTAATTTCTTAGAAAAGAAGGGAATAGTGGGAGAATTAGGGGAGATGAAAATACCCCTACACCCAGATGCTAAGCCCAGTAAGCAGTGACCATATAGGATGAACCCTAAGTATAAAGAAAGGGTAAAAGTAGAACTGGATTGTATGCTTGACGCTGCAATTATTGAACCTGCTGAGGAGTCAGAGTGGATCAGTCTTATGGGATCATTCCTATAATGATCCAAGATAGAAAGACAACAGGTGAAGTCAAGATCTGTGTCGACTTGAGGAAGCTGAATGGCACATGCTTGCATGATCCATTGCTAACACCATTTACAGATGAAGTGCTTGAAAGTGTCTAAGGGAAAGAGGTGTATTCATTTACTGATGGTTTTTCGGGCTATCATAATCGCAAAGGAGGATCGTCACAAAACAACCTTCGTCACTGAATGGGGATGCTACTAGTATATGGTAATTCCCTTTGGACTCAAGAATGCACCTATTTTTTTTTCTAGAATAGCAGTCTCTTCTTTTACAGATTTTATTCATAAATTTCTTGAGGTATAATTTGATGATTGGACTGTGTTTGGAATAGTAAGAAACCATATTGAGATTCTATGCATGATGTTGGACTATTGTCGCTAGTATCAGATTACGCTTGATTTGAAGAAATGTATTTTCTGTGTGCTATTTGGCATGCTGTTAGGTCACATCGTATGTCGTGATGCTATCTTGGTCGACCCAGCAAAAATTGTGATTATCATGGACTTACCACCGCCTACATCAGTCACGCAACTCAGATTAGTTTTGGGACACACAGGCTACTACCAGAAATCAAAAGAGGATATGCAATGATCACTAAGCCTATGGAGAAATTGTTGAAGAAAGATACAAAGTTCTAGTGGACAAAATAATGCCAAAAAAGCTTGGAATAATTGAATACTACAATGGCCACAACACCAATACTTGTATTCCTGGACTGGAAGAAGGAATTCCATGTGCATGTCGACGCATCATCTATTGCGCTTGGCATAGTCCTGATGCAACCAGGAGAGTGTGCGCTTGACCACCGTATTGCTTTTGCATGTATAAAACTATCAATAGCAAAAAATAACTACATGATGACAGAAAGAGAAGGCCTTGCTATGGTCTATGTGCTTCGTAAATTCCAACACTATTTTTTGGGTGGACATTTTCAGATGTACACTGACCATTCAACGCTGAGATACCTAGTAAAAAATCCAGTGTTGAGGGGGAGGATCTGTATATGGCTTCTCCTGTTTCAAGAGTTTGATTTTTGAGGCCATTGTTAAACCTGGTCGACTGAATGTTGGACCGGACCACCTATCGAGGATAGAGAGTGGTGAAGAGCCAACCAACTTGGAAGATAATTTTCCTGATGCACAACTTTTTGTGATCCACATGATGAACGACTAGAACCAGGAGTTTAATGGCATCATTCAATTTTTGAGTACATGATATGCACCTAATGGAATGTCGACTAATCAGAAGAAACAATTGGTTGTCAAAGTTGCTGATTATGCATTGATAGTGGGACACCTATATAAGCTGGGTGTGGATGAGGTACTGCGTCACTGTGTCTTTGACTATGAATGACCTTGGGTTATGAGTGAATTACATGCTGGTGTTGTAGGAGGACACTACGTAGGGAAAGTGACAGTGCACAAGATATTGCAGGTAGGATTCAAGGATGATTTTAAGAACCCCCCCTAGAATTATATGTATAAAAATTGGGCGAATCACTCCGATATATAGGAAAAGTCGAAGGCGATTTTATCAATAATATAATATGTATATATAAAAAATTTGGCGAATCTTTTATTTTATTATATAATGTTGTAAAATTTTGGCGAATCTTTCATTTTATTATATAATATTGTAAAATCTTGGCGAATCTTTCATTTTATTATATAATGTTGTAAAAACTTGGCGAATATTTAACTTCATTATAAAAAATTGGAAAAAATGGTGAATCTTTCACTGATTTATATAATATTGTCAAAATAAAAGAATAACAACATTAGTCAAATAACATGAATCACATCATCAACAACAAAACATGTAGACTCACAAGTCACAACATGAAGGTGTTAGTGAAACACAACTGCACTGACTAGATTTAGGGCAAGTGGGGACTCCACTTGTTATCTCGTCCCTTAATGGTCCAATGGAAATGTGGGGACCTGAATCTTGACAAACTGATAAACTCGTAGAATCATACATTATGCTCGATCTTGGCCTCCACTAGCCAATGATGTTCATGGAGGCTAATACAATTATGCATTGTAATTATGCCAATTGATTATGGCATTAGATGAATGTTGGTCTTGTGCCAATAGGTATCCTACGATCAATTCATAGGAACCTAGTGCATAGACCATTTTTCTCTTCGCTTAGATATGTAGAGCTCATTTATTTTTTGAATAACGATAAGTATTTACAAAGAAAATATACAGTCAGCGTAAAATAATTGAAAAATTGAAGAAAATTAATTCATGCAACTAAAAGTTAATAAAAGAATATTTTCTCAAATCCTAAAACCAACCTTGATTCAAGCTACAACAAAGGGTTAAATAAAGCATCGAATGCGAACTAGAATCATTCAAAGGAATTAACACAATATTTAACCAAAATACACGGGTGAATCCGCGGACCTGGGTAACACTTTTTGGCAAGCGCATTTTGGAAAAAAGGAAAAAACGCACCTCGGTCGAGGGTTTAACAAGCCCTCAACCGAGGTTTTAATATCTCGACCGAGGTTTTATCAAGCCCTCGACCGAGGTTATTTTAAGCCCTCGACCGAGGTATTTACTAACCCTCGGTCGAGGTATTAAAACCTCGACCGAGGGTTAAAAAATACCTCAGTCGAGGTATGCACCTCGGTCGAGGTATTTACCTCGACTGAGGTAAATACCTCGACCGAGGTTCCTGTATTGAAAAATTTATAAATAGAGGCCGCGGGCCCCAGCTGTTTGTTCCACAAAACTACAACGTGAAAGCTCGACCGAGATACGAAGTGAGAGCGACGTAAGCATTGGCACCCTGAAGCAACCCAACCTCGTCACGATGGCGTCGGACCCAAGAGGTAACAGTTAAAAT
>LPNX010099598.1:31929-43346 GCA_001517045.1 Pseudotsuga menziesii
TAAAATTATTTATGCAAGATTGAATTACTCTACGTGGACACGAGCCACTTATTAGCTTCTTCAAATTTTTAAGGTCACACAGTTCATTAAATGCAAAAATTCACACATTAAATGACATCGGAATATTTTAAAAAAAATATCACTATGAAGCCAACATAATATTCTACAATTTGTTTTTTTACTGCAAGTCAAAATTCACATGGAATATATGCGTTTTGAGGGCTTCTATCTAGCACAAGAGTAAAAAATCAGGTTTTCATCGCCAAATTTGGTCAAAAAGTGTTACCCATCTTGATGGAATCACCCACATACAAACTTCAAAAATCGACAAAATGCTTCAAACAAAAGCAATAAACAAACCATAAAAAATTGTCAAGATATTTGTGCTAAACACCAACATGGTTTCATGTACTTGAATGAGCCCATTCTTTCTTAGGGAAAGTGTTGTCAAATTAGTTATTTATCATTTAATGTTAGGAAACTATCTATGTGAAGAGATAGCTCCTTGGCCTAGCTTTCTCAAATTCCAGCGTCATTTCCTATCAGATACAAGAAAGAGACAATGTAAGAGATAGATATCAAACCATCAATCTTAAAATAAGCTACATGAAGGTAATGTAGCTCAAATCATCAATGTTACAACAAAAAAGTATAATGTAGAATCTATTTTTACTTAAAACATAACCTCAAATTCATATATGGAGTGGGGTTTAGGTTTGAGTTCTGCTTTTAGCTTTTTATAGGAGCTACTTTTGGGATCCCACTTTGTATTGTTAGCTTTTATATTTTTATAGGAGCTACTTTTGGGATCCCACTTTGTATTGTTAGCTTTTAACTTTTTATAGGAGCTACTTTTGGGATCCCACTTTGTATTGTTAGCTTTTAGCTTTTAGATATAATTATAAAAGTCCCAACTCAACATAACAAGTAGGTTGTCTCCCGTTTCTATCTAGATCCATCATAATATATGAATACCTTATAAATTTAAGCAGGTATGACCTTGACAGTCATTGAAATACACAGTCTAAGAAAAATCACAAGATACTAGACTACCGATGAATTGGGGTTTGGATTCTGTTGGGCATTCTTTAGGACTCCATAATAATTGAACTGATAGACCAAAAATGAGGAACATAGAGGATAGGGACTCTGAGAACAATAGATGAGAGACAAATTCAGCTTGTCCATCCAACAAATGGTCAGGGAGTCTCAATCCGATCAAAATCAACCCCCCTACCACCACTTGAACACACATCAATTTGGGACTGCTTCAGATCTGATCTATCACTATTATGAAGCTACTAATTCATTATTACTGACCTATATCAACATGTCAACCGTACGACATTTCACGATTTGGAAACTCCATACGATATAGTCAACGGAGTTTCAGGTACTTTCTGTGCTATACAACGCGTTTCCAATTTTTTCCAGTCGTGGGGTTGAAAAAGCAGTCGTTTTTCTTAAAATTAATTTTTAGTTTACCTAATTAACACCTAGAAACATCTAAAACCCTATTCTAAAATCTTTATAAGCACATGTTTGTCATAAACTATTCACAATGCTTTGAGAAGAGCGTCCTTCGAAAGTGACTGAGCAGTGAGATTCCATCAAAAAATTTATTGTCTGTTTGCCTTTTCTTGCAACTGTACAACAAGGGAAATTGTTGACAAGTTCTAAGCAAAGTCCAAAATTCTGTTATTAAAATATTGACCAACGTTTTGATCACAACATCCTTCGATCAACGTTTTGATTAAAATATTAGGTATTAAGCAATATTCCTTGCGAGCACGGTTTGTGTTCACTATTATATTTTTCTCTTGTAGAACTAGTATAAATTCACAATCTCCACGGTCATAGTTTCAGGTTCATTAATGCAAATATTGATAACATTCAACGTAATGGTCATATGACCTTTATCATCAATGAGGTCTAATAGAAAAATGTAATTTCTCTTTTGCGATTTGTCTAGAAAATATTTGTATGTTACAATTACATATCTCTCGAAAAAATCCTCATATTTATAATCATGTAGTTCTTGGATTGTAATTGGAGTACATGTTGTTTTCTTGTGTCTATGCATCATCAATAATTGGAAGTAAGTACATGATAGTTACTAAACACAATAAATTCAACTAAGTATATCATAGTTACAAAATGTAATTTGATTAGGTTCATTTTTATCTTTTTTTAGCTTTTGCAACTTCCTTCATATTAATGTGTGTTATGAACATGGAGAACTTTTTTTTTAATTATGATATTTTGTTATACTATATAAAGATAAAATGAGGCAAAAGTAAGGCAATTGCACAATATGAATAATAATAAGCTAAAACAAAGTGACAATGGAAGGGCATAATTATGTAATGTTTATCATTTGTTTTGTTTATATCTTATTGGAAAAATTATTTTTATATCTTATTGGATCTATTTTGTTTATATCTCATTGTATCTATTTTGTTTATATCTCACTTGATTTAATTCTATGAATTTTTCCTTGTAAATTCATCTTCACATGTAAATTGAACTTTTTTATTTTCAATTTGTGTTTTCATGTTTTTTGAGAAAATAATAAAAATTACTACAAAGGATCAATGGGTACATATATTCATACTAAATAATTTAAATGAAAATGAGTATAGGTTGAGTACATGAAGTTGGTGGAACTTTTAGATGCAATTGGATTTTTAGAAAACTATTCATGTTTATGCCATAACTTTTTCTTTTCTCCACCATTTCATAAAAAAATATATGTCGCACTACCAGACATTGACATGTACATACTATAAAAGATCCAATCCATCGTCATTACATTAATACCTTGAAAATATGCATTAACACTTGGCGTACTAATTTCGAGGTTTGCTCACTTAGATAATTTTAAAAAATATTTAAAAGTACTAATTTTATTTTGGAAAAATAGTGTCACACTAGTAATATATGTTATCTACATATTTATCAAATTTTGTATATTCATTCCATTATTTAGGCATTCAAAGGATGTATTAACATGGACATATACCTTATCATTCGCTCAAAAAATAAAATGTCAATGTTAGAAAAAATCAAAATTTAGTTAATTGTAAACATTTTCAATAAATGAAATTTATATTTTTGGAAAGGTGGTTCATTTTCCTATGTTTCATATTTTTTAACTCAAAGCAAGATTCATTGTGTAGGTATGTCAAAATACCCATGTAAGCAAAATGGTGTTTATTTTTTAGTTCTATTGCATCTAACATGCAAAAAGACACCATCATTATCTTGTAGTCACCTTATACGCAGACGATAAATACATTATTGGTATACTTAAAAGGAAATGAATTATTTATAATAGATGAATTATTAGTACATACTTAAAGGGAAATGCATTATTATTTATAGAAAAAACATAAATAAAGTCTAGTATACTCTACAAGAAAAATAAAAACTACACAAGTAGAATGGCACACTTAACTTTGTTCTTTGTGCTTGAAAATTGGTAATAGTCTTTATTGAAACTGGAGTATAGCATGAAATATATCATGATTCGTCAAATGTGCATTTGAGACATTGACTTTGCATTGTTTGCTCAGTAAATTTGTCCAAATGTGATCTCTAATATTTTTTTAAGCGCAAGTCTTGTGCTTTATCTCTTTCAAAGTGTTTCCATGTGATCAATAATAAATTTGTTTTTTTACTTATTTTTACAAAGGTTAATATTGAAATCACCAATTATTACAAAATTGTAATCATTGTGTAAGGATCGTGTTTTAGCTGTTGTAATTGTTTCAATTATTGTTGATAGGCTAGTCAATGGTGCAATGCATATATTTAGTATGCAAATTGGTTGTCGTCCCCATACATGTTTGTTACAATGACTTTAACTTTGTTATTGCAATAAACTTTTGTTCTTTCTGTTTGTATTGTTTTACATATAAAAGTAAGGACTCCATGAACAAAATGTGCTATATTAAAATTGAACTTACATAGTGGATTGTTTCTTTGCAGACTTATTAAATGAGTTTCTTAAAAGAAAAGAACCATACTAGTCATAAGATCTTCATCTTGTATAACAACTTCAATATGCCCCTGTAAGCTACCACTAGTACAAAATGGCTAATTTGTTACTAAAAAAAAAATTAAAATTTGCATATAAACGACTATTTTGTAGTATGCCACTAATAGTAGCTAATTTATAGTATCTTCTAATATGACTAAATTTTAGTTGTATTTTGCTTAGTCATTAATTGATTGCCTTGATTTATCATCTAGTAGTATATTTAGTCTTGTATTTAGTCATTAATTTTGTCATTGATTTAGTCACTACCTGTCACAATTAATGACCAAATACACAACTAAATAGACTACTAGATGATAAATCAAGGAAACCAATTAACTAAGGAAATATGAGTGAAAAATTTGGTTGCGTTATAAGATACTATAAATTAGATACTCGTAGTCGTCACCTAAAAAAATAGTTGCATATATGTAAGTTTTAGTTACAAATTTGTATTTTGTACTAATTCTTAGATATCAAGAGGGATTTGAAATAGCGACCTAAGCTCAGATATTATGTAAGCTTTGTCATTACACAAAAACATGAAGATCTTGGTAAACATTTGAAACCAAGCACATAGTCTAATGACCAGAGTGTGGTGGTCAGTCCACATTATATTCCCAGAGGTGTGACAATTGTAATAGATACCCAACACATTCCTCATTATGGGATTAGATCAATCCCCCATGAGAGTCACATCCATGTTAGTGCAAGAAAGTTGTAGCAACATTATATCTTGAATTTATGCGTCCAATGAAACTTGATTGTCCCAACTAATCAAGCCGATGAATATTTTGATCACAATCATCAATGTGAACATCGATGCATTTGTGATGGAAAAATCTCAAAGCATGTCAATTCAAATCGACCTAAGCCATAGAAACCGTACTACTCAACAAGATTGTCTTTTTTGTTATTTGATAAAAATCTCAATGCTATCCCATTTGGAATGAGACTTGTTGAGGATGATATTTTCACTTGAAATCAATCATGGAGAGTAGATACGATAGTGGATCCACATCTATACATGAAATCCTAATCTTAATTTCTCATATCTCCATGCCATTTTCTTCACTAGCAGAAGCAAAGATGGGAAAGAATGAAATGTATTTATGTTTGTGAATATGAGAAACCCATGCAGTTTTTTCTTGAAAATTATAAGCACGGGGGCTTCACTTGTTGGCCAATATCCTATCGCGTTAGTTCATATTGTGGGTTTTAAAATTATTAAAAATTGAACCAATATATTGCAGGTATTGGGGGGATGAGGGGTTTAACGTGGGGGTGGGTAGGGTAATTTATAAGGATTGAGGTATAAAAAGCGGCGGGGAGGAGGTTTTAAGTATTAGGAGGGGGTTTAAACAAAAATATTTTGGGTCAATATCTCTCGAAATTAAGGGTATTCTTTAATATCCCACGATCGCACGTGCTATGTAAGAGGTTCACTAACTGAATTCCCCGTGATTATAAGTTTATCTGAAAACCTACGTTTTTTTTTTGAAAGGATGCATGATAAATATATTATGGAATCAAGAAAATAACCAAATTTATAGAGATATTCATGTCCCAACCTCATGGCGATCTAAGCAGGTGGAACCACAAACCCATCCATACAAAAATAATGACAATGTTTCCAAGTTTTAAATGAAAAATCCCCCCCCAATTGAGGGAAAACATGTTTGAAATTGTCTAAAGAACTAAAAGTATATAAACATCAACCTAGTGCTAACAATCTTATAGGTTAGCAGCCTATCTATCATAGAAAGCCAAAAAAACTGAAAGACAATAATTGTTTTCTGAAACATAATAACCTCTGTTAACCAGAGCGTTCACCATGTACGAAGTTAGATTTTTCTTCAGTAATGGGGAAAGCCTTGTATTTTGAGCTCGGTGAATATTCCACGAGAATATTTATAGGAAACGACTCCATCTTGCGCAGTATGACCGGGTCTTCCAACTCCAGACGTCAAAGTTTTTGAGTAGGCTCTGTGTCTGGCTTGACCAATAACATAGTTTCATTACCTGGTGCCTCTTCCTGTTCTAGGGGATTGCTGTATTGGCCGATGTGCTTCCTATTCTCATTCGACACACTCCGATAAACAACTTCAGTGACATTATCCCCACCCGGACTGGATTTATGAGAACCCACTGCTTCAAACCTATTCTCAAATAGAATTTGTCCCCATTCGAGAGTTTCCTCCAAATTGCTTAGGTTCTCTGTAATTTGCTCCATACCAGCTCTTATGTCCATACTCACAGTCTTAGAATTCCTCCATTGCACCTTGAATTCCTTCATTAACAAACACAACATATTTTTTACCACCTAGTAATGGTTTATTTTTCCTGCTGAACGTGTCGATGCGTGTTGGTGGGAATCACTACCGACCTCCCAATAATCAATTAAACCTTTGGTTGAAGTAGATGTTGAATTTAAATAACCATCTCCTCCATATTTTCTAGACCCTTGACTCCTAGAGGCGCCATGACCAATACTCCCTCACCTGGGCTTACCTCTAAGCCTCATGGTCATGGTACAGATGAAAAACCAAATAGTAAAGATTCCAAATTGTAGTAAAAAAACCAAACGATTCCAATACAACGGAATTGTTGGCATTCCATGCATATAAATTTTTCCCACAAAACACCGGGGTGGTTCAACTATCCTTTCATCATGAATGCCTGCCCTTAGACCATATGGTGGCGTGTGAGTTGACAACTAGTATGTTTCCCATGTGCCACCACTTGCTAGCACCCGTATCCGAAGTATCTAAAGACCTATGTTCATTATTTAACATTTTAGTAGTTTTATAAATAAAATGCATTTAGAAATATCCACAAAAAAAGCACTACAAAGATAGGCTGCAGAAGCTAGAGTCCAGATTTTATAAGACATAATTAATGTCATGTTAGGAATCTTCACTCAGAATATAGTTGATCTCTAATAGAACATTTTAACATTTTTGTTTCCATAGTATAAATACATTGACATTTCAATTTGGATTTTGTCAAAATATTTTCATCAAAATTAGATTTACACTTTCATTCCTAACTTACCAATTTAAACTTCATTCTCAAATTCTTTCATAATTACTTCACTTTTGTATCACTTCCATTAAACATACTTTTTTCACAGTTAAATGAAATTACTAATAATTTACTCTGCCATGCCATTAAACATACTTTTTGCACAGTTAAATGAAATTACCAATAATTTATTGTAAGTAATGTATAAGCACAAGAACATCTTCAAACTTATCGTGCATCGAAATGTGAATAGTAAATACAGAAAACTGTTCATTTGCAATTTGAACATTGTAGTAAGACTTTTTATTTTTTATAATTTCTTTTCCAGAAGCAAAAAGCTTTGAACATTTTAGTAAGACTTTTTATTTTTACAAAAAAGCTAATATTTGATATTCGTTTAGAATGAAAGGAAATGGATAATGGATACATATCAAGGTTATCAGGTAATCAGTCATAATTCTATGACAAAAAAATAAGTTCTGGGTTTCCAATCACATTCTCTAAGTAGCAAATGACCTATTTCGACTTCTCTCCACTAGGGACATCAAACAAGTCTATGAAGAGCACAAGATGAGCCCAGACAACTTATTTCAAGATGCACACAGGGAATGATAAAAAAAAAATAGATCTTCCAACAAACAGTAAATAATGCCAAAATGCAACTAAAAAAACATAGCTCCATCACAGTGCTCAAAAAGAGCTGTAATTACCTCCCCAATGATTATCATGAAGGAACAGAGGCCTGAGGCCATAATACTACATGCAGTCAATATCCTGAAACTTTATTTACATCTTCATTTAACTGTTACAAATTTATACACTGTTTAATTAGGAAGCAGACCTTTTCTATGTGGAAAGATGAGTAGATGAAGACCTAAATGAAATGATTACCATCGTCCATTTGTCAACACTTACATCATCCATTTATAAGTATAGTGTTAACCCACTTTCCACCAGTGTCGTCCATTTATCAACACTTACACCATCCATTTATAAGCCTATTGTTAACCCACCTTCCACCAGTGTTTTTATGATATTTTTGAACTTCCACTTGCCTTCGTTTTGATCTCCTGTACATCCACTGCGTCTCATTTGATTGATGTTTTGAACACATAGTGCCATAAGACGCTATTAAGAACAAAACTGATGGCAATGACACTGGAAACAATCTCTGATTATTCATCTACTTTTGTATTTCCAAATCCTATTTTTAGCATATTTGGCAGAATGATTCTTTATCAATTATGTTTGTATGGCAGAATGAATAAATGACTGAAAACCACCAATTCTATGCTCATGTAAGTTGGCTATATACCTAATGTAGATAATAGCACAACTTAGAGAAATTTTGACTGCAAATTTGGTCCAATGAAATCCCTATTTTGTGTCGTAAGGTATAATACAACAAAATCCCTATTTGGTGAAGAAAATTCTTGTGTACGTTTGTTGTGCCCCTACCCAATAGCTTTTAAAAAACCATTATTTCATCAAACAAAATTGTATTTTATTTTTGATGAAATGTTTGAATTTCATATAGCAAACTTAAAGAATTAAAAGCTACTGAAATGGTGACATTCTAGCAGCTACTGAAACATGAAATTCGATGTTTTTAAAAGAAACCTTTGCGAACTATGGATTAGTTAAACAAAATCACTACTTTGAAATTATTATTTCAAAGTGAATTTGCATTAAAAAATCAAGGGATAAGTGTTATTAATTTCTTATAAACTAATTTTTTGAAATCTTATCTGAATATTTATTTGTTTTTTTTTATGTGATTTTGTTATCGTGAATCTTGATAAGGTTTAAGGCTGATTATTATATTTTTGGTATCTTATCAAAGTTCATTCGAGTTATATTTCTAAGGCTTACGCATAGCACAACCTTATTATTTGATCTTTATTTCTATAATGGGCCTCATATGTCATATTTATTATTGTATGTAGAGGTCGAGATCGATATTATGGGTTATGGGTGTGTATTTCGCATAGCATGTCTCTCATTCGTGAAGGTTGAAATTATTATATGGATGCATTTTATTCAAAAGGACCAAGGGTGGATGCTTGGATGTCATTAAGAGTTATATATTTTGGAATATGCATGAGCTCAAACAATATAAGCATTCTTAGTATTGGTAATATTGATGAACATTTCTACATATTGGCGAGAGACAAATAACCATGAATATTATTGGATATTTTCCACACGAAACGACAATCAAAAGAGTATTTTAAACAATAAGGAATTATTTCATGGATTAAAATGTTTGTATTGAAAGGAGATTTATGGTAGTGAAGCTTTCAGCACTTTTGCAATTAATGCTATATCTTGTTTTCATAAATCCCCATATGTGGATGGACATTATGACAATTTCCAAAGTATTGTTACCACATTACTATATTTTAATTGATGGCGAGGACATGTGGCTAGATCAATTCTGAATTTTTGCAAATAAAAGAAGCTTTCATTAAATGAATTAGACTTAGTTTAGTTAGATTTTCAGGCTAACAGAGCCTTTAAACCTGTCGGAAAAAACCATCCCAACAGCTTGGAACTTGTTCTAAGGATCTCGGTCTGGGTCGTCTTCCCCGTTACGTGCATAGTCACATATGCCCATCAACATTGGCGCTAGAAGGAGGGCCTGATCAGCAAGACAGCCATTTTGATTTGTTTGATTTTGGGTTTAATTTTTATTTTGAAATGGCTGATATAATTGATTTAGATCATGCTTTCAGCTTTCATACATCTGGCAAAAGTTTTTCTCCAGAGATGTATAATTTCTTGCAACGACTGAGCTTCGATGGAGAAGGTAAAATTTTTGCCTCTCGTCATCTTTCAAACTTTGATTCTTTCTGTGATCTCATAGATCTATTTGAAGAGGTTGAGAAATGCAGACTTTTTGCAGCTACTTTCGAAGGAAGAATTCTGATTTGTTTTACGTTCTTGCCAGCGAAATCCATTCATTCATGGGAACATTTCACACAGTTATTTCTTGATGATCATGAGGATTATAACTGTAGGAAACTTGAACTTGAGATAGGAAATCTTCGTAGGCATAAAGATGAATCTCTTTATGATTTCTTTTCCAGATTTATGGTAATATGTTGCAGGTTTCGTGAACAATACCAGCTTTCCGAAAGGGACAAAATGAATTGGTTTCTTTGGCTTATCTCTCTCTCTGATTTTCATGATTTGGAAAAGAATGAAAATTCTGCAATAGATAGCATGCATGTTAGTTCATTAGTTGAAGTTGATATAGAATCTATTCTTCCTAATTCTACGGCTGAAAATGAAATTATTGAAAATGGACAAATCATACAATTTGATGATGTGCAAATTCAAGAACAAGAGAAAAATGATGATGATTTGACTTTTATATTAAGTGATAATTTCGAAACTCTTGTTGTTCACGAGACAATGGAAGATAAACAAAAAATGCTTAATTCTTCAACTGAATATGCTAATGATAATATAATTTCATTATCTTCCTTTCATGATGAGTTAGTTCATTTCATTTCTTCACAAAATTCATTAGATCAGAGTTTTGTTAATGATGCTTCGATTAAAGCAGTCAATGAAACAAATTGTAGCAACAGAGAAGCATTTGCCTCTTTATACTCTAACTCTTACTACTCTTTGTATCCGGATGTGTTTGCTGATCATAGACTACATTTACATGTTAATGATTTCCTAAAGAATACTTCATTATGGTCAGATTTTGATAGGATACAAGGAAATACATTTTTTAAAGATGAAGGATATTTTGAGATCCATTCTGATATATTTCAAATTTGTCATGAACAAGATTATAATTTTTCTACTATCGTTACTCATCAGACTCATGCATGTTCGTCCATTTTATCTTTAGTCAGTAAAGATTATGATTCAATTTGTGATATTGAATGGGATGCATTGAAAATTAATTTTCCTCATTGCAACATGATATACATATCTGAAGATAATGTCATCAATTTTAATCTTCACGTTAAAAGACACAATGACATATTTGATCTCCAAATAATGCCCAAATGTCATTTTGTTCTTTTTGAATTTAGTCGTGATGATATTGTGTTTAAAGATACAATTTTTATTGATTCTTTTTCACGAATGTTGAATCATATTTCTGATAAGCGTTTTTTGAGTCATGGTTCTCATGAGAAATCTATCTCCTTCCAACTTGATTTTTATGATCCGATTTATGCATGGTGGGAAGAATCATTTATTAAAAGGTTTTCGTGTCATCCTTTGTGCTTTGTACATACGAAATTTGATTTAGTTTGTTTTCTTCATTTTGAATTATTCCCATTTCTAATGTTGATACATGATTTGTTTTCTCTGGCAGGTTTCAAGTTAC
>LPNX010099618.1:0-21973 GCA_001517045.1 Pseudotsuga menziesii
ATATATATATATAAGTCAAGCACTATCTCTTTGTGTCCATGATAGTGTTGAATTGAGCGGTAAAATCATTAAAGAGATTAATTGGCAAATATAATTGTTGATCCGTATAGATCATGCTAGGGTTATTTTTGATATTGGTGAATGTCTAGAATTGGATTCTTGTGCTTGGGTTAGAGTTTGATTTTGAAATACGTTATGTTTTGATTTAGCTCACGGATGGCATTTTCATTTTGGGTATTGATCTAGCAGACTAATTGTTTGAAGGGATGTGTATTGGTGTCATTTGTCTATTTGAAGACTCAAGTAAGAACCCTAACATTGATCCTAGAGCTAGATTAAAAAGTCTTATTGGTAATCTTGGGATTAAAGCCATTGATAATCTGATAGCATTTTGCTTGGGTCATACTGAGATTGGCATTTTAAGAGCTTATAGGGATTTGATTTATCCAAATATATTGATAAGTAAGTTGGTGAATGTTGTATAAGATTATATGCTAACCTGACAAAATATGCCAAGAACACTATCAGTCGAAGTGGACTGTTTTGAAAAGTAATTACTGCTGTAGATAATGAAGTTAAGTACTAGTGTTGTTTTACTTGATATGAATTGCTGGATCTCAAGTTTTACAGCCTAACTATGGATGATGTTGTTTACATACTAACAATGCAGGCTTTGCCAGGATTATGGCTCTTACTACAACCAATGTGCATTATGGTATGTGAATCCTCCTGCATTTGTAGTTGCACTCAATTACTCAGAAAAGAGTAAGGAGTAATTTTGCTAGATTATCTACAAGGATATCTAGCTCGTGAATGGTGATTAAAATCGATGCAAACTATGAAACTCTGATAATTGATTATTGAGATTTTTGGGATGATCGATGAATGCTTTAACTAACCACCTATGGAGGGATTGCAGGCATTGAAATTGTGGCCATGATGAGTGCTGAAGATCTCGGATTGTAATGAGTTACAAAGATATGAGAAAAATCTAATGCGCATAAGGTTTCTACCATGAGGAAAGTGGTGATGGAGGTAGTGGTTGAAAGCTACCTTGTTTTCCCCTGGGCCAGCGAGGGACCACCATGCATTCTGGGGACGCCTAGATGTAAGACATTTTGGTTAAGACTCGTTCTGCACACATTGAGAGGACTGTCACAAGAGTGGGGGACTCTGTGAAGAGAATAACCTCTAGGCATCGTGCGAGTGTGCGAGAACGGAGTGCCTCAGCTTGGTGAAGCACCCTGAAGAGCACAAAAAGGAGATATGCCTAAAGAAGGGTATCGTCATTGTGTTGGGTGGATTGAATTGGTACTTGGAGTACTGTTGTAATGTCCCCCTTGTACGCCCTTAAATTTTTTGTATTGTCTCAATGGCCATTGTACTTGCTTGCTGGTGAGGAGCTCAAGGCCAAGGCCCCACCAGCAGACCCTCATACGATAAGCAAAGTAATGACCTAAAGGCTAAATCTTAGGAAGACTTAAGACCTGAACAAAACTTAAGCGACAAGAAACTAAATTCACTATGGGGAAAGGCTAAAATGGTAAGTGAAACTTGAGAATTTAAAGTAGACTATACTTAAGCCCCTATGCATCACCTTAGGTTGAGGTAATTCCTAAGTTGACTCACTCACATTTTGAGCATTTTAAGATAGCTTTACCTATTACGCCTCAAGGCAGCAAATGCCAAGAAGTCCCCTAGAACCTATGATAAAGAAGCTTAAACATTATTTGATTATATATATATATATAGTCATATTAATTTAAATTGAAAATGGAAAAAAATCTTGTAAAGATTTAAGTACATGAATAATTCAAAAAGGATACATAAATGACATGGTAAGGGAGTAACTTGCAAATGGTACTCTATGTATATTAATGCTAGAGAATCTTTGTCATAAATTAAGGAAAAACCCTACCTTGGGACAATAATAGTCCAATACGCAATTACTATCTTGTATAGAGACAAGTTGGAGGAAAGTATGCATATTTAGGGAAAAAGCGGGTGTTTGCTCCAATCGCTTTAGTATCCAAAAGGAAACAATGCCTGCTAGTAAGCACTTATCCTCTGATCTTTGAAAAAATGTGTAAGAGTCACACATATTCCGGTAGTATATTTTGATTCTTTGCATATATTTTATTATAGAAAGTATTGTGTGTGTTTGGAAAGGGGCGATTACTGCCATTGTTAAGATTTTTTATTAATGGATATTTTACCCCCGATGACCTCCTCCAAATCCGCTGAACAACTAAATTCAAGGGACTGTTCTGTAAGAGATTATGGAGGCCAGTAAAGATTTCTATTAATGGATACCTTACCCCCAATTATTCTGTGAGAGATTAAGGAGGCCAGTAAAAGGCCGTTACTCAAGGAGTGGAGTGTGATAATCACTGGGGCGTGATTTTCTGAGAGAGGGGTTGTGCCTGCTAGAGGGGGGGCATCTTTGCAATTGTATATATCTAGGGGGAAAGGCAGTTGGAGAGGGACCACGATTTGGTTAGTTATCTCTGCGATATGCTTATATGTTCCTGTGTTATGTACATCGAGGAGAGCACTGCATTTGCAGATTAAAAACGTTGTGGGTATCCCTGCATTTTGTACATCGAAGAGAGCACTGCGTCTGCAGATTAAAAACGTTGTGGGTATCCCTGCGTTTTGTACATCGAAGAGAGCTCTGCGTAGGAAAAGGCAGAATGATCTCTGCGTCTAGGAGGAGAACGAGCTCTACGACTTCTATGACAGAGGAGGAAGCTCGACCTATATAGGATTTGTAATCCTATGTGTGAATGTGCGATGGTGTAGAGCCGATTTACAATCCAACAACCAGTGAGTTGCGGGCTATTTGCTAAGGAATTGTAAACCTGTGCGTGAGAGTTGCAGGCCATTTGTTGAAAATTTATATACCTGCGTGTGGATGTGCTATGCTGTAGAGCTGATGTATCGCCTAGCAACCAGTGATGTAGGTCAGGTATGGTGTACTTATCTGTGTTTTTAGTTATTTATATCTGTTCAGATGCGTCGAACTGGTCAATCGGATCTCTACCATATATTTGCAGGCGATTTGTTAAGGTATGGATCCAATTTCCTCCTTTCCCATTGTTTTTCTAAAAAAAAATAGTCAGGTAACCCCCGCGAGCCGAGAGATTGGATTGTTAACATCCGATGGCCAATAGTTTGAAATATGAGAGATTAGAACGATATAAGAGGTGAATTTTTTTTGTTAACAATCCATGCTAATTTCATATAATTGTGCATGGTATTTTAGTCTTTTCCTTCTCTTTATTTTAAAAAGGAATTAGTGACAGGAAAAGATTTACAGAAATAGAAAAGCAGAACTACAGGGTAATTTCTATGATCTGGAATCTGAACTATACCAGAAGATTTGGTATCACTCATGGATGAAGTTTTCTTTTATATATCTGCATAGTTAAGGAATTTGAGTAATTATGCTGATAAAGGTTACATTATCTTATGCAGAATATGATTCGGATACTTATGATTATTATCACATAAATTCATTAAACGCAAATTAAAACATAGTTATTTTTTTGACATGAGTTTTCTGTAATGAGTTTTTTGGGTTAAGGTAATAAGGGAAAGTTAAGTGGGTGCCATCTATGTGTATTTTATATATACATATATATATAAAATGAAGTCGGATAACCCCTGATCGCGAGCCGAGAAGTTATACTGTTAATACCCCCTGACCAATTGAATTCAAATATGAGAGGATAGATCGAAATATGAAGGATTTTTCTTGTATTCTCAAAGCTGAAAAGTATATGTGAGAAAATGCATACACATATATAAAATCATCCCAGCTTTATTATATCTTAATGGTCTAAAAATGGATTTAAAGTTAGCCTGGATGAAGGTATTCCCTAAGGGGTCGACGTAAGGATACCTTGCTATAGTACAATGAGTAAGTTATATAATTTTGGCAATACAATTTTGGGTTGTGGTAAAGACCTAGGACAAAGAGTTGTGATGTCTTAATGCTTACGCAGTACTTAAACAGAATAATTTCAAAAGAGTAAAATCTGTAAAAAGTCACAGAATCAAAATATATTAGAAAATAGTGTCAAGGACTACCGAGGACCTGGTTTAGCGTTACAAATGAAGGCCACTCTTGGATTTGTATTTTTAATGATGATGGGATCATGGTAAGACTTGAAGCGTTGATTTAAAATATTTCGGAAACCTTTTATTTTGGGACTTAATAATGTTATAAATAAAATGTTGTCTTAGCAATTTCTTAATTGGAGGCCATGCCTACTTATAGGATAGCCAAGGATGCTCTCCTTATCATACTGGTCTCCGGTGGATAATGTAAGCTAACTCCATGACTTTTGAACAGCTAAGAGAGAAAATTAAAATGAATGATACATCATTATTGATGTTGCATGTATACCCTTTTGGGTGGAAATTATAAATAAAGAGGTTGGCTAACTCTTTGGTGGACGTAACCCCAAGATTGGGGTGAACCACGTACATCGTCTTGTCCTCATGTGTTTCGTTGTGGATCGTGTTGTGACGTACCTTATGTGTTTTTTTTATGTATCTTATAAAATGTGTTAGTAATGTACTATGCTTTGATCTTAACCTCTCTAGGTGTTTGAACTAATGGTATCGATTGATGCAATGGTATCACGGTTGAATGTTTTAAGATGTTAAGTAAGCTTATTCATGTGTTAGTTGAAAGGAAAGGTCTTTGTCAAAAGATGGTACTCAATAAGGACTCTTAAAAAGTTGAAAGGGTAAGAATTATTGTCAATATATGTTTCCTATCTATTGATACTGCAGTTATATACATATATCCGGATAGTAAGGTTGAACTCTCAAGCACAAAACAAATGTTGGTTGTGTCTAATCTTTGATGTGATTCCCTTTCTCAGTAGCGTATATTTGGGTGTTCTTTTGTTTATGTCTAAATGTCTCATTTTCCCTTTAATTGCTTACGTACTTAGCATTTTGTTTTGCACATCGACTAATTCCCTTAGAAATAATGATAAGAAAAGTTATTGGTTATCATCATGATTTTCTTGCTGCACTTTTGGATGTTTTCGAAGCATTATGATGATGAAGTGCTTATGGTTACGAATAAAATTATAAGGTGATTTCATTCGAGGAATTGTCATCTTCTAGATTAAGTATCGTGCAAATATGTTACTGATATGAATTAATTGAAAGCAAACAATGAATGGTTCATGAAATAAAGCATTCTACTTAAAGGATGGTAGTCCTATAACTAAGTACCTTTGATGATGAGGGCCGTATGGCTAAGATTAACCATCCGAATAGCAGAGTTAAACTCCATAAGAGACACATATGTTGATCGAAGTTAATGAATGTAACACTGTGGTTAAAAGAAAGGTTGAGCATGTTATCAAATGACAGTATAAACGTTGTACCTAAGTATTATGCCTTTAGGTGAAGCTAGTGGACATAGTATGCATGTTTGGGTTATGTAATCAATAGAAAATCCTAGTGGATTGGATGTGAATGGCATGTTTGATTTCAGATGAGTAATTTGTCGAATGACTCATTTTTGTAGTAACAGTGAACCATAGAGAAATCTTACCCCTCTTTTGCATGTAACAGCATTGAGGTATTACGGGTTCGTTACAACTGTCACCACTTGGTGTGCTGGGATGGAGAACATCGAGAGAAAAAAATAATGGCAAAGTTCCCTGAATAGCACAAGAAGGAGATACGCCTAAGGAAGGGTATCGTCCTTGTGTTGGGTAGCTTGGATTGGTACTCACAGTACTGTTAGCACTTGGAGTGTTGGGATGGAGGACATCCAAAGAAAAGAATAATGCCAGGAACATGTATGTGCATTACAGGTAAATTGGTACCTATGAGGTAATACATCTTTTATTGGCAAATAGAATTGACATGTATATTGGAACCACTATGGATTATGAAAATTGTATAGTGTTGGATTCTGAGTTTGACATTGTCTCAATGTCGATGATTGTAATCATGATTTATTGATGTATCAATGGCATTATGAAAATAATTAGGTATTATCATACCAATAAAAACCTAGGAAGTGCTCCATAAATTATAAGTATGGTATTGCATGAGGATCTTTTGCTTATGTTTAAGCTGAGTTTTAAGTTATGACGAAGTTAATAAATAAATTTTGGGAAGACCCAAACTTGGTTGCAGGAAAACTACAGGTCGTGATTGACAGCAACCTGAAACAAGGAAGATCGATGGCGAGCAGGATGGAAAAAAAAAAAGTCGAAGCATGAAAGATGCCTTGGGAAAACGAAGAAACATGAACTGGAAAAAAATAACACCGAGGACGGTGTTAGTTTTAAGGGGGAGAGGATGTAACATCCCTCTCGCAGCCCCCTAGATATCTTTGTAATTTATGAATGATTATTGTAATTTAATTCTGGTGAGGAGCTCAAGGCCAAGGCCTCACCAGAAAGAAAGAATATATATATATATATATATATATATATATAAGAAATTGATCCTTGAAAACTCACAAAGTACTAGGAAAACCCTAGACGACTTAATCTCCTAGTAACTAGTGACGAGGCTGATATATTTGGTTAATGAATGAATGGATCCGACTCTTTTAAACAAGATGTCTTACCTAAACATGGCATCTAGAACCAAGGAAGGAATGCTGAATACATTACAAGCCTGAATTTTAAACCTTACCCAAGGCTGCTTGAAATGGGTACCATGTAAAACATTCAAAATGATATGACCATATATATATAGATATATGGATTATACTATAACAAACTAAACAGTAAACTATGACATTATTACTTAAGAGGTGGGTTTGGGGATTGTTCCCTATACACTAATTTAGTTAAGAAAAGGGATACGTTTCTGGAGAAAAAACGTGGCTGATATTCTCACATTAGGAGGAAAGACATGGGAATCATTCCCGTAACTAGAAAAGAGTGCCATGTGTGAGGAAATGAGGGAAAACCAATTTATTTTCTTCCAACGGCCATCAATTAAGGCAAAGGAATATTTGCCTTGATAAGGGGAGTGCATGCGGAATTTTGGGAATACCTATGTATGTTGTAAGCTATAATCTCTGCATCTCCAGGGAGAAGGGAATTTATGCCCCCTTTAAGAAGGGGGCTCTGCGTTTGATATGGGGGCGGCCTCTTGAAACGAGAGTGAAGGTTTTCTTCGGGAAAATGCTCTATCTCTTGTGGTAGAGGATTCACTGCTGTCAAGGAAGGATTTGCCCTTCTTCTTGAGGAAGCACTAGAAAGGGGCAATGTTTTCAAACTTTACATTTGGGGAAGAAAAATATCCGGGATTGCTGGCCTCCATTATGTGGCAACTTGAAAACCCTAAGTGCATGGGTAACTAATCTGAACGCAGCGCTTTGCAGGGTATCTGCGTGGTTGGCTATGTCTTTTTCCTCCTTTTATTTTCATGGTTGAATCTACCGGGCCATTTTTTTGGGTAATGCTTTGAGAATGTCGGGTTTGAAATGTTGAATGCCTTTGGCCCTCATTTTGTTGGGTCATTTTCCTTGCTTGCCTGCAATCCGTTAGTAGGTAGTGCACTAGGCCTTAGGCAAGGCGATCTTCCAACATGTCAGTGACTACGTGTTCTCTTTTTATTGATTTCAAGGCCATTGACAATCGTATTGGCCAACTCTTCAAGCTCGGCTTTTTGCTAACCCAATGATACATAACGTCTTGAACCGAATATCAAAAGAAAATGCCATGGTTCGTAGCCATGGGCGAAGTGTTTCTTCAAATTTTGTAGTTTCATGAAGGCAATGATTTTTTTTGTTGCACTCCCAAGCAAAAGGGGCCATGCAAGCCATTGATCTCAAAAATAAAGAGTTTGCCGACTTCAAACCAGGCCAAACAGTTTTCAAAATCAAATCCGATTTATTTAACTAGCTTTTGATAATGAAACCGTTATGGTAGAATAATGGTTTAAATTTTGATAATGATATGCTAGTGATTTTCCAAATGTTGAAATATGGAGAATTGATATGCGTACGATTTGAACAAGAGGTTGAGATCGAGAGTATTTGAGATGCATGCGATTTGAAAAAAAAATGAGAATGAATTTGGTTGTTGGAATTTTTTATATACATAACCCTGAACTTGTATGGTTTTGATTAGGATATGACTGCGATCGGTGTTATTGCTGGCCTTTATAGAACACTTCTGATAAATGACTGTTTTATAGTGAATCAGATTAGAAGGGTAAGGTATCTGCAATTTAACTGTATGTGACCCGATAAACCTTGCAAGTGCCTGTGTTTTGCAGACTCACGGTTTCTTTTAGGTTTAACCTTGTACCATAGTGGACAGAAATGGTTTCCGAGGGCATTTCTCCTTATCTAACTTATTTCTAGATGACAGCGTGGGTGTGCCTTACTGTGGCGAGTCTGTCCCATGCCTGCGTCTATGTTTGGATCTGTTGAAACATTTTTTTTAAACTGTCTGCATTGTCCTTTGACAAAAAAAAATGGGTGCCTAATCTGCCTAGCGTGGGGAGTAAGATCAACCTCAACTACTGTTCATTTTAATGATTCTACAACTATTTTTTCTATGCCTGCGTGTATTCTTTGGTTCTGTAGGGTACTGGTGCGTTAAAAGTATTTATATTTACACCTGTCTGTGAGGAAAATGGTGATGGGGAAATTATTATCCTCTCAGTTTAGTGACTTTATTCCTTAGGGGACATTATTTTATTGTCTCTTCATCTTAAATATGTAGGGTATGTAGCAATATGCGTTTTGATAAAAATCTGAAATGGATGGGTGAGTATACTGTAAATCTAGTTTATTTTTGACTTGGTGCTTTTAGATGATAACAGTCGCACCTGCGATAGATGAGTATCTATATGTCTTTCTGGGTTGAACTTGCTGTTTTGGATGACAAGAGTCATACCTGCGTGTGAGGATTTTTCTTTTACTGATCTAAGTGCCGTGGATTTGAAAGTATCCAATTTCCTCTCACCCTGGTTTAGTTGCCAGATTTTTTTTAATGCTCTTTGTTTTGAGTATGGGTATAGCTGATCACTGTCCGGGATAGGAACTTGAATTAAAATACTGAATAGGTTTATATAGACATGCTTGATGCGTAATCATTATATATCTTAAAGAAAATTAAAGATGTTGACCGGCGAGGTTCTATATTTATTTTAATGTAAAGCCTCCATAGAAAGTAAAGATGCTAATAAATGGTATTTGTGATGTTCATATGTCCTATATATGGTAAAGAAGCTGAGATATGATGCTTGTATGGAATCTTTATAGGATTGAATTCCTTGAAATTACTCCCTAAGAGGGTTCTTATGAAGTTAGAAAGAAAAGATGGCAACAGAGTGTTGCGGATTGTAACTTTTGATTTTAATAAATGTCACCTGATGTGACAAGATTTGTGGACGTAGCCCAAGGATTGGGTGAACCATGTACATTGGTGTTGTTTTTGTGTTGTGATGTATTCTGCATTTTTATGTGTTCGAACTATTTTCATTTTATGCTCTTTGATGATTTTTATGCATGATTTTTATGCATGTACCTTTAGCTTGATAATAATGGCGAAATGGAGATGATAATGGTGAAATGGTGAGATACGACTTGTGTGAAATAGAAAGATCATTTATTGGCTGGACACCTTATGTTAGATAAATAAGAAATTTGTTGGCTAAGGCTCTTGCATGATGTATTAAGAAAATATAACATTGTGGATAACAGACGGGACTGCAATAATCCAGTTAGCTTACGGTATCCCTCTTATATGAAATAAGGGTGTTATGTTACTGATTTGGGGATAAGGGAATCATATTCATATGAAATTGTTTTGTAAGCTTTTCAGACTAATGCTTTGATATGTTCAAAAGAAAAACAGTTGTAAAAGAAAGAATCACCTCTTCACTCAGCAGCTCAGCAGCTGATTTAATATGCATTGACTTATGTGCTGATCATTTGTTTCTTTCAATTTGTAAATGATGATGAAATGTTTCTTTTAAATATAAGAATGTTGTTTTTGGATTTGCGGCTTTAAAATACTATTGATTGTTGTTTTCAACGATAGGCCATTGATATGAATGGGTGTACAGCTGAAGTTACACATAATTATTCGGGGAGGAAAGGCTCGACACTAATATGATGGACTTGTTGTAACAAAGACTCTTTTACCCATTTTGCACACAAAATGGCATCGAGGTATAAGAGGTACATTACACAAGAATATCCAAGGCATTCATAAATGGAAAGGAAACAGATTCATAAAGAAAAAATCAACCTCCGGATCGAAACCCCTTTTCCTGAAATCATGCACAAATGACAGAGTAAGAAAATAAAGAAAAAAACTCTCTAACTCTAGATCGATTTGTTGCTCAAAAGAGATCCTAAAAGAATAAAATTCCTGCCTTCGATTCGGCTTCCGTCCTCGAAAAATCATGGTATAAAGACACATAGTCTATAAGGAATAAAACCCGGCTTTCAAATCTATTTCTTACGTGACAATCGTGGTATAAAAAAACACATTACTTATAAGCAATAAAAGCAAAAACCTCAATCAATTTCTTTCCTGGAAATCGTGGGCATAGAAGGCAAAGAATTTTAGCAAGTATAGATTCAAACCGTTGCTGCACCCGCCAGATCGTGGGAGTCAAGAAAGCCAACACACAAGGGTTTTAACAACGTGAATTCAAGTTATTTATATCGCAAGCTTGAGATCAAAACGCATCAATACAAAACAAAATTTCAGGTTCAGACAGTTGCTGCACCCACCAGATCGTTGGAGTAAAGGAAGCCAACACACAAGGGTTTTAACAGCGTGAATTCAAGTTATTTATATCGCAAGCTTGAGATCAAAACACATCAATACAAAACAACATTTCAGGTTCAGACGGTTGTTGCACCCACCAGATCGTTGGAGTAAAGAAAGCCAACACACAAGGGTTTTAACAGTGTGAATTCAAGTTATTTATATCACAAGCTTGAGATCAAAACGCATCAATACAAAACAACATTTCAGGTTCAGACTGTTGCTGCACCCACCAGATCGTTGGAGTAAAGAAATCCAACACATAAGGGTTTTTAACAAAAACAAAAACTTGCCAGCATTTTAATCACAATCAAAAATTTTCCAACGCTGTATCCACCTAATCTCAGATCGTGGCATAGAGGGTAAGTAATCTATAGTATTTTAACAAAAACTTGCCAGCATTTTAATCGCAAATAAAAATTTGCCAACACTGTATCCACTCGATCTCAGATCGTGGCATAGAGGGTAAGAAATCTACAGCATTTTAACAGCAATAAAAACTTTCCCGCATTTTAATCACAAATACAAATTTACCAACGTTGTATCCCCCTGATCTCAGATCGTGGCATAGAGGGTAAGTAATCTACATCATTTTAACACAAATAAAAACTTGCGAGCATTTTAATCACAAATAAAAATTTGCCAACACTGTATCCACTCTATCTCAGATCGTGGCATAGAGGGTAAGCAACACATAGGGTTTTAAAAATATAAATCATGCCAAGATTGCACAAACAGAGATACAACATCCACCGAAATAAACAGGAACAAAGGTTCACACAATAGCTAGCAAGATTTGTAGAACTCCAAACTGGAAAATGCCTCCTCGAGTCGGCATCTCTCCCCCTTTACATAGGAGAAAACGGAAGGACCAGTGGCAGGATTTTTTGTCAAAGTGCATTTAAAAAAAACAGCCAACTTTCCCTTTTTAAATTTTGTTTCCTCTACTGGGAAAAACGCATGCCTAAATTCAGGGTGAAATTAACGCAGCCAGTTAATCCCTAGATTTATTTCATTAACTTAAGTTTCACATGCATGCTCATAGCTTCGATTTAATAAAGGCACACATATATTATTTCATTAACTTACGTTTCACATGCATGCTCATAGCTTCGATTTAATAAAAACATTCATTGTTAACCTACACACATATATTATGTCCACCTTCACTTTTTGGAAACACTCATGCATAAGTGTATGCATGGGACGATGTTAGTCATCGGAAAAATGTTTTCCTTTATAATGTATTTTCTTTAATAAAAAACATTTTATAGAATAGGTAGTTCATAGAAGGTAAAAGACTATATAAGTCTCTTCTCCAAAGTGTTTTCCATTAATGTTTAAGGAAATTACTCTCCTTAGGATAAGTATATATATAATGTCTTTTCTCTAATAAAACATTTTATAGAATATTTACTTTATAGAAGGTAAATGACTATATAAGTTGGTTCTCCAAAATGTTTTCCTTTAATCATTAAGGAAATTATCCTCCTTATCATAAGTATATATATATAATGTTTTTTCTTTGATAAAAACATTTTATAGAATATTTACTTCATACAAGGTAAATGACTATATAAGTCGTTTCTCCATATAACTTACTTGATTCTTCTTAACACTCCATTTCTATTGTTCCCCTTCTCCTTGTAATAATGGTCGGTTCCACTCTTTTAAATCACGTAGCTAAGTTCAAATAAATATTATATTTCTTTATAGCAGTAAATATGTTTTGGGAAAGGGATTCTCTTCCTTTACAATTCACGATAACTATTGTGCGTCATAACAAGGTTAATGGTTTAGTTCGAAGTCCATAAGCAAAATTGACTTGATCCTCATCTTGTATAAATAAAAAGCATTGGTTAGCAACGCTCCTATCCTAAATCTTGGATGGTTTAGGTAAATTCCAGAGTTCACTCTCTTTCAAACCGAAAGACATGATGATGACACCTAGTCATCATTACTAAATTTCCAAGGTTTTCAGCCATCAACCTCTTGGCCCACTGGATTCGTCCCCACACGTTCTTAGTCGCGACAAGCTTCCAGTCTCCTAACACTATCAATCAAATTCATAATATTTCAGAAGGTTAGGAGAGGTACTTACAGTGCCATTTCACTTACAATCTACATTTGTGGGTCGAGGTAGGAAGGGAATGTTACAGTTTTGTATTTACGGATGGGGGTTGTGAGGGGATCTTACATCCTCGCCCCCTTAGAGTTAACACCGTCCTCGGTGTTGCCTGGTTTTTTTTTCCAGCCTTGTCTCCATTCTCTCGGGTTCTCATCCTGCATTTATACTCTTTATAGCATTATTCTTTTCTTTGGATGTCCTCCATCCCAGCACACCAAGTGCCAATAGTACTCCAAGTACCAATTCAAGCCACCCAACACAAGGATGATACCCTATACCCCTCTGTAGGTGTATCTCCTTTTTGTGCTCTTCAGGGTGCTTCGCCAAGCTGAGGCACCTCCGTTCTCGCACACCTCCACAGCGCCTAGAGCTTATTCTCTTCACAGAGTCCCCCACTCATGTGACAGTCCTATAATGTGTGCGGAACGAGTCTTAACCAAAATGTCTTACATCTGGGCATCCCCAAAATGCATAGTGGTCCCTCGCTGGCCCGGGGAAAAAAACAAGGTAGCTTTCAACCACTACCTCCATCACCACTCCCTCGTGGTGACAAATTTATACACATGAGATCTCTCTCCAATATTCTTGACTCATTACAGTCTTGGAGCTTTTTCCTTACTCATGGCCACAATTTTCCCATCCCTACAATCACTCCATAGGTGGTGAGTTTATCAGCAAACTTTTATCATCAGTCATGTCTTACTTCATTTCTCATTCATCAAATAAGAGTCTTTATAATAGCGTACTCTTTTCTACCACTAAGGCATTTATTGAGTTTAAACATAATGCATTTTATTACTTACCTCAGCTGCACTGTAGCCCAAGTTTGTAAGTAAATCCAATTTCAGGACTTTAAAGATTTGTTGTCATACCTTGTGAGTACGTAAGAAAAATCAATAGTCTCTATGTGCACAGCGTGATTCTTAGGCTTTACTTGCACGCTAGATTTTTAAAACATTTGAAAAATTGCTTCTAACCTGAGTCTCTTCACCACAACCTTTCATTCAGGTTCTGCATTCACTTTGCACTCATTTAGTAGCTAATTAAATATAATAAGAACTTATTATAAGCAATACACATTCTACTTTATAGCAGTTCACAAGATAGTATTTCAAACCACTTTGTAAACACTTATATCATCATTCAGCAATATTTCAAGAGCTATTAATTTACGACAAGTTGATAGCAATTCCCGGACAACACCTAACTCTACCTGAAGTTTATGTCCATTTAGGACTCAAGCCATATGCTGTTGGATGTGCACACCTGTAGGAGGAGCATCGAGGGTCTGGTCCAGCCACCTTTGGAACTGAAAATTCGTTCGACCTGTCAAGGAGGCCCAATCATCACAATTGTCTTTAGTGACCAACAACTGTTAATAAAACTTTAGTGTTTATGAATTTTAACACCTCCATTCGACACAATGTACTTTTCTCACTCAGATGTGGTGCAGAAGACAAGTTAAGCAAATACCAAAACAACTTTTTTTTTTTGTTTTTTGTTTTTTTTTAAGAAGTACAGCAAACAATAGTTTTTGATAAACAAGCATTAAAGCATTTCCTTACTATGCAGCTGGTGGGGATTTACCTGAATCCCTTTGTCCGTAGGAGAATTAATGTCAAATATACCGTTTGAATACCATTCTATGATTCTGAAAATCTAAAGTGACTTTTCTTTTGTACACATTTTACTTTACAGTTTGGGTGCTAGACCTTGAACTTAAGAACAAATCCCGTAATGAAACATAAAGTATTTAGACTCCCAAAAGTTGTCACAAGACCTACTATAGGGTGTTTAATGACACAACTTTAACTTACCTTGGAAATTCTAGGTACTGTTGCAAGCCCTGTTAAGAGCAAAAAAAAAGTTTTTAATGGTGCATTTGTAATCTGTCTAGTTAATCATGCTCTTATACTACATTTAGTGCTTGGAAGGAAAAACAAGTGAATTCCATTGCATAACACCACTTGTCATTTGATCCTATGCCTCATATATTCAACCTGTCGAAACTCACTTCCGCTCATGTTTCGAGGCAGAAGAGAAAAAGTGACCATTATAAAAGACCATGATAGCTGAAAATACAAATGTTGCGTGAAACTTCAAACATAATCATGTCACATATTTAGTTCTCCTAAACTGCTTTCATAGAATCGAAAGTCTGACAACAGCTCCTATGATTCTTAGTCCACATATATTGTTGTAAAAACTTTCCAAGATTTATTTACATTGCCAAATTTAATACCTGACTTTAGTAGAGGGACAATCAATCTAGAATTGAGCTTAGCATCCTCAATGCAACATGTTGGTTTTGGACATTAGTTATATCAAGATGCAGTCAAGAAGACAACTCCTTCAACTAATTCTTAAACATGATCCCATTACTTTTTATATATTTTTTTGTGCCATCCACTTAACTATCATCAGTAAATTGTCGAGCAGTGTTTTCAATGAACATTTCCAATCTTAGATGTAATATTGTTAAAGGTAGTATAGCAAGTTGTTTTTCAGATTTTTTTTCCAACTCTTCATACGGGTAAAAAGAGTGAGGTCTACAACTCAGTTTAACACCGCCCAGATGAGAATATCTACAATCATTTTTATTCAAGATACATATAGGCCCAATTCAGTAAGGATTACATCTCAAAACTTTGGTGTATACTGCTTAACGTGAGAGGAGTTGGGCAGTATTGTTTTCTTAACCATTAACCAACAATATCATTGAATTAGCACTTGGGAAAAAGTATTTCTTAGTAATAAAACCTGGTCTATCTTTGATATCTAGATGGTGCTGATTTTTTTCTATGAAGGATGATTCTTCCTTTATACATGGTTAATGACATTAAGATGGAAAATCACGTTTTGTTCTTATAAGAAAAAGGAAAGAGCAAACAAGAATGTTTGACGATAAATTCAACCTCCACCCATCACAACTATCTAGAAGGGAGTGCTAAGACTATGAGTAAGATCTTCCCAGTCCGCACCCTTATCAACTTTAACTAACTTTGAGCAGGTCTTGCCGTAAGAATAGCATTATAGAGCGAAATCCCTTTATAAGAAAAATAGGTGTAAGGATAGAGACCTCACTAAAATAACTTGGAAAACTTTCTAGCTCACTTTAACAATGTGTCTATATTCATCTCTTACATATTCCTGGTAAAGATACTTTTATACTAGAGACCAATCATTCAACAAGCAAGGAAATTTAAACAGTGTTTGGCATGGTACTTATCTGGTTTCAAATCGAGCATTGACAGCCATGTCGCAACTTCTTCCCAATATAATTCGTCTTTCCTGCAAAATAATCATGTCAGCCCATTCTTAAGGGTCCAGTGTTGTAGCTGGCTCTGATACCATATGTAACGTCCCCCAAGTTATCTTGTTGCGGAAAGAGGAAAAATGGGGTAAAATTTTTTCTATGTTTCTTTTTGTTTATTAAAGCTTTACACCCTCCAAGCAATGTGCTTCCTAATCAGGAGTCTGCAAAAATACGCTTAGTAACTTTTCCATTAAACAAACCTTTATAGTGCATTCATACTAACATCACCATGAACAAATTAAAACATGCTCAACATAAAATTACAAAGGACTAGACAACAAGAGACAACCATATTCACATAGTTCACCTCGTCCACAAGGCTACGTCCACCAATTTGTTTTCTTTTATTGCTTATGGGAGAGTAGTTACAATGTCATGGTGCATCCACATCCAAAACTGGTTCACCTTGTCCGAAGTCTCCTCAAAGAGACAATTGCAACTCGAAATTGCCTTCTTTATTACAAATCATAATAAAGACGAACCTTGGCTTTAAATCAACATTTCCTGACTGAATTTTGGCTTAATCATCACACCTTTTTAAGGTATGCTCTGTTGGATTAAAATATTAACAATTTAAAAGTAAATAGCACATTCAAAATAAAACCTTAAACTTAAGGTTTCCAAACAGACGGTATAGATACTATTGCAATGTCTGTCATTCCATTATCTACATTTTTAAACTTAGTTTAAATACTGAAACATACAAGAGATAGCAATTCTGCGGTCAATTGTCGGTGCGACTATCTGCGGTAATTATACCAAACAAATCTCCAGCGCACATCAACACAACATAATCAGTAGTTTTCCCTATCAGCCTTCAAACAGAAAACAACTTTGCACATTAGAAAATTGCCGGATCTCTAAAATATTGAAAACACACTTGAACATGTCCAGAATACCTCAAACATCGAGCATCAAAATAGAAGAGGTCTTAATAAACATGTTATGCAAACTATCAACAGATCGGTATCACAAACAAAGTTTAACCAAGAATATCCTAGGCATTCATAAATGGAAAGGAAACAGATTCATAAAGAAAAACTCAACCTCCGGATCGAAACCTCTTTTCCTGAAATCACGCACAAATGACAGAGTAAGAAAATAAAGAAAAAAACTCTCTAACTCGAGATCGATTTGTTGCTCAAAAGAGATCCTAAAAGAATAAAATTTCTGCCTCCGATTCGGCTTCCGTGCTGGAAAAATCATGGTATAAAGACACATAGTCTATAAGGAATAAAACCCGGCTTTCAAATCTATTTCTTACCTGGCAATCGTGGTATAAAAAAACACATTACTTATAAGCAATAAAAGCCAAAACCTCAATCAATTTCTTTCCTGGAAATCGTGGGCATAGAAGGCAAATAATTTTAGCAAGTATAGATTCAGATCATTGCTACACCCACCAGATCGTGGGAGTCAAGAAATCCAACACAGAAGGGTTTTAACAACGTCAATTCAAGTTATTTATATCGCAAGCTTGAGATCAAAACGCATCAATACAAAACAACATTTCAGGTTCAGACAGTTGTTGCACCCACCAGATCGTTGGGGTAAAGAAAGCCAACACACAAGGGTTTTAACAGTGTGAATTCAAGTTATTTATATTGCAAGATTGAGATCAAAACGCATCAATACAAAACAACATTTCAGGTTCAGACCGTTTCTGCACCCACCAGATCGTTGGAGTAAAGAAAGCCAACACACAAGGGTTTTAACAGCATGAATTCAAGTTATTTATATCGCAAGCTTGAGATCAAAACACATCAATACAAAACAACATTTCAGGTTCAGAACGTTGCTGCACCCACCAGATCGTTGGAGTAAAGAAAGCCAACACACAAGGGTTTTTAACAAAAACAAAAAGTTGCGAGCATTTTAATCACAATCAAAAATTTGCCAACGCTGTATCCACCTGATCTCAGATCATGGCATAGAGGGTAAGTAATCTACAGTATTTTAACAAAAACTTGCCAGCATTTTAATCGCAAATAAAAACTTGCCAACACTGTATCCACTCGATCTCAAATCGTGGCATAGAGGGTAAGAAATCTACAGCATTTTAACAGCAATAAAAACTTGCGATCATTTTAATCACAAATAAAAATTTGCCAACGTTGTATCCCCCTGCTCTTAGATCATGGCATAGAGGGTAAGTAATCTACATCATTTTAACACAAATAAAAACTTGCCAGCATTTTAATCACAAATAAATATTTGCCAACATTGTATCCACTCGATCTCAGATCGTGGCATAGAGGGTAGGCAACACATAGGGTTTTAAAAATAAAAATCATGCCAAGATTGCACAAACAGAGATACAACATCCACCAAAATAAATAGGAAGAAAGGTTCACACAATAACCAGCAAGATTTGCAGAACTCCAAACTGGAAAATGCCTCCTCCAGTCGGCATCTCGCCCCCTTTACATAGGAGAAAACAGAAGGACCAGTGGCAGGATTTTTTGTCAAGGTGCATTTAAAAAAAACAACTAACTTTCCCTTTTTAAATTTTGTTTCCTCTGCTGGGAAAAATGCATGCCTACATTCAGGGTGAAATTAACGCAGCCAGTTGGCCGCACTCCTGGAATCCCTGAATTTATTTCATTAACTTAAGTTTCACATGCATGCTCATAGCTTCGATTTAATAAAGGTACACATATATTATTTCATTAACTTACGTTTCACATGCATGCTCATAGCTTCGATTTAATAAAGGTACACATATATTATTTCATTAACTTACGTTTCACATGCATGCTCATAGCTTCGATTTAATAAAAACATTCATTGTTAACCTACACACATATATTATGTCCACCTTCACTTTTTGGAAACACTCATGCATAAGTGTATGCATGGGACGATGTTAGTCATCGGGAAAATGTTTTCCTTTATAATGTATTTTCTTTAATAAAAAACATTTTATAGAATATGTAGTTCATAGAAGGTAAAAGACTATATAAGTCTGTTCTCCAAAGTGTTTTCCATTAATGTTGAAGGAAATTACTCTCCATAGCATAAGTATATATATAATGTCTTTTCTTTAATAAAACATTTACTTTATAGAAGGTAAATGACTATATAAGTTGGTTCTCCAAAATGTTTTCCTTTAATCATTAAGGAAATTATCCTCCTTAGCATAAGTATATATATATATAATGTCTTTTCTTTGATAAAAACATTTTATAGAATATTTACTTCAAAGAAGGTAAATGACTATATAAGTCGGTTCTCCATATAACTTACTTGATTCTTCTTAACACTCCATTTCTATTGTTTCCCTTCTCCTTGTAATAATGGTCGGTTCCACTCTTTTAAATCACGTAGCTAAGTTCAAAGAAATATTATATTTCTTTATAGCAATAAATATGTTTTGGGAAACGGATTCTCTTCCTTTACAATTCACGATAACTATTGTGCGTCATAACAAGGTTAATGGTTTAGTTCGAAGTCCATAAGCAAAATTGACTTGATCCTCATCTTGTATAAATAAAAAGCATTGGTTAGCAACGCTCCTATCCTAAATCTTGGATGGTTTAGGTAAATTCCAGAGTTCACTCTCTTTCAAACCGAAAGACATGATGATGACACCTAGTCATCATTACTAAATTTCCAAGGTTTTCAGCCATCAACCTCTTGGCCTAGTGGATTTGTCCCCACACGTTCTTAGTCGCGACAAGCTTCCAGTCTCCTGACACTATCAATCAAATTCATAATATTTCAGAAGGTTAGGAGAGGTACTTACAGTGCTATTTCACTTATAGTATACATTTGTGAGTCGAGGTAGGAAGGGGATGTTACAGTTTTGTATTTACGGATGGGGGTTGTGAGGGGATCTTACAGATTCCCCTCTTCAAAAAAATTTGTACTCAAGATTGAAGATGTGGAAACTGCTATAAAATGATGACTTATTACTATTGAGCATATATCTTGAAATCGACTCCTATTTTAAGTTAATTATTGGAAAATGCTACCAAAAAACTTATATAAGTTCTTAACACCACAATACATAGGAGTTATTAATATTACTAGATCAATACTCATATCACTATCATCTTCTATTGATTAGTGTGGATAAAAACTTATACTTGTTTTTTTGTTATTTGAATCAAATCAACCTATAGTAATGCGTGTTATCAAGTGGTAAAGTAAAATAAAAGTTCTTCTTGTATGTTAAGAATTTGGATTTATCCTTGAAACGATTTTGAATCTCATTTTTACATATCATTTTTTTTAAATGATCTACTCCCTTGTGCTTCCTTATTTATATTCCATGAGATTTCTTGCAATTGTTTCTTATGCATATTATCTCGATTTCAAATTTCCATTACTTATCAATCTTCTAAATTTTATCTGAATAATGTTTGAAGATGATGCATGTTTGCATGCATCCATATGTTATCTAGACGTGGTTGATCATGAAATTTTCATGTTATATGATTATAACCCATTTACCACTATCATAAATGCAATGGAGAATGAAAACAAAGAATGCTTGCATTGTTTGATTTTAATGAGATAGAGGACTTTGTGTCTCAAATAACAAAATATGGAGTAGGAATCAAATTTTAAATTGATTTATCTATTTATTTTTATAGTTGATACGATTCTTATTTTGTTTTATTTTTTCTATAGAATTTTCCAATATCAATAGAGGCTATGATTCAGTTCGGTTAGGAAAAACCACATACCCAGTTTTCCATTGTACCTTATCACTAGTCACTTACCAACTACATTATCTTCCTGTGCATCTATTTCTCTGAGTCCACACTCATCCAGATACCTCTACATTACATGGGGAATATGCCACCCATTATAATATCACACCAAACAATGCACTATTGAATTGTCCAGTGGTTTCTTTCCCAGGTTGTTATGTGTTGGTAGCACTAGAGCATTGAAAATTGAATTTTGATGGACAATAACATAGCTCTATTCTATATTAGAAAAAAACTTGGTAATTAATAATTGTATTCATTATTTTGCATAGCCTCATATAAATGTATACCAAACTATCTTTATTTCAAGTTAGTGGAAATATGGTTTGCTATGAAATATGAATTTTTAAAGGCACCTTAATAACCCAGCACTAGATATTTTCCATCCTAACAATCATATTAGGCTTGATAATAAACCTTCTCATTTAAATAAGGAACTATTAGGCTACTTGGTCATCCTGTTTAGTGATAAACTCAACCAAAGTAAAGTATTCTCTATGGTTGATGCTTATTTAAAATCTATGATCCACACAAATAGGGTTAAGTTGGAAGATAGACTTAGGCATGAGGTGGGCATGAGGATCCTCTTATATTCTAAAAAGAGAGAGGAGGGATCAAATTGAATATGCAAAGGAGATGAAAATGAGAAGAGCCGAAAGGTTCCACCAAATGTAGGGAGGTAGATGATATTTTTAATTGAATATGTTAATGTTTTTTACTTAAAAGAAAGGTGAATATGTGAATTGTTGAATCTTTTGGTAGGATCAAATATTATTCAAAAGACACTCAAGTGAGATTAGGATAATAGGCGAGGGTGGTTAAATCAAATTAAGATCCAAAATTTTAAGTACTAAATAATTAATCCATTATTTTATTATTATAAGATATTTGAAGTTTTATTTAACTCTAATGTTTAATGAGAATAAGCAATGTTATGTAATGTAGGTAGATAAGTACAATTATCTAGGCTCTAAATATGAGCTAAAGCTTGAGCTCAAGATCAATTTTAAGGCTATGGTAA
>LPNX010099618.1:22218-38208 GCA_001517045.1 Pseudotsuga menziesii
AAAGTAGCTAGGCAGGCCACATTGTTCATTGACTAGTTAATGAAAATTATTACTTATATTTATATTAAACTATTATACAAAACATTTTAGTTTTCTTCAATAACTGATTATATCACTTAAACACCATTTTTTGTTCAGTATGGTAAATGTGTGGTCCACACAATTGGGGTATGGCACAAGATGTATATTGCATTTCCTTCATGGGAAGCTTGATTCAATAAAAGAGAAACCACCAAAACAATATAATAAAGAGGAAATGAACATATTGCTTATGAATACCTTGAAGTTAACATACTACAAAAGAAGTGAAAATAAGTTGTAGTAGAAAAACTGTGGAAAAAAGGAATAAGTTTTAACTATCAATGGTATCTTATATTTATATGATTATAACTTTATCTTTATGTAAATGAGGTTAACTGTCATGTATGATTTTATTATGGGACATGTAAATATTGAAATTCACTAATATATTTTTTGTTTTGTAATTTTTCATGTATTTATAATTATATTTGATGATATATATTTAATTTACATAATTTTTGGATTCATAGATTTGGCATGTGGAATAATATAACTAAAGTGTATTAGAATATTAAATCAATATAATGCATGTAAAGTATGTGGATTAGTTAGCTGTAATATTTTTTGCATTGATGGTATATGTTTTATGATATTTACTTAAATTTTTGTAATTTTTTCTCTATAGATTGGTTATGTCGATTAATGCTAGTAATGCACATTATAATATTAAATACATAGATGCCAATAAAGTGTTACGAACCCATAGTTCCTTAGGTAAAGTTGCAGAAATAATGGGGTAATTTTTTTCTTGCTCTTTAATGTATACAATTGACTGTAAACAAGAGGTTCATCTAATTAATAAGATTTCAAATCCAGACAGGAGTCTGTTTATAACTAATGAGACAAAAGGGACATCCTTCCATTCATATCACATCTTTACAATCTCCTATCAACCACATATGAGTCATGTAAATATCTTAGTGTAAGTCAAATATACTTTTATAACGTTAAGGGGTGTGGTACACAACATTAAAGTGCCTTTAAAACATTCCTAGTATGCGGACAACATCATGAAGATAACCATGCATTTCCTTGATCATTTTTCAAAGTAAATAATCATTCGACAAGGATACATAACGATGTTATAAAAAAACAAAAAGATGCACAAAAATTTCAAACATCTAGACCAAGAACAAGAAACACCAATGTACGCGGTTCACCCCAAACTCGGGGTTACATCCACCAAACGTTTGTCTCGTTTTTATTACAGTAGAAGGCTACATTTCGCAACGTCATTTTTCCGACGTCCTTGAAGGTATCTAATTGTATGATACTGAGATTGAACTTCCACATGAACTCTAGCAAGTTCTGTCCAGTTTACTAACGAAAGTTTAGGTACCCAACACTGCTGGGAGATGTAATCATAACAAACATCATCCAAATAAAATATTACAACACGCAACCACTTTATTGCCATACTTCTTATAATGCATTACAAAAATTACTTTTAGACAAACGTATTACATTCTCTACACATATCCCTAATATAATTCCATATTATAGATAGATCACTAATCATTTATAATTTTCTCTAATACTTTTGCAATTCAGCCACATATCAGTTGTAGAAATGAACAAAACAAAACTCTAGATTGTTGGAACATCCAACCACAAAATTTACAGGAAATAAACATACGTTCTAACTATGGCTTTTCAGCCACATACCAATTGTAGAATTGGGCAAAACTAAAAGCGCCATATTTCCGGAATACCGAGCCACAAAAATAATAGTAAATAAGCAAATGCTCTAACTTTGGCATTTCTCCAACTTACTAGTTTGCAGAATTGGGCAAAAAATCCAGATTGACGGAATACCCAGCCACAAAAATCACAGGTAAATAAAGAGATGTTCTAACTTTGGCATTTCAGCCACTTTACAATTGCGGAATTACGCAGAAATACCACACAAATTGCACTGAAGATGAGGGAATAGATTCAATTTAGCGATCTACTTGTAATTGAAGCGAAATGGACCTCATAGATCTTCCATCGCAGCCAAGTATAAAGGACCAGATCTAAAACCACTCAATCATCTTTAATATGTATTTATAGAATATAGGGAAGCATTCAGTCTCAATAACCAAAGTCGATGTTTGGATCTAAACAAATCAGATCCAAAAAAATGCAGACATCAAAGGGTTAAGATGGCTCCAGATCGTAGGCTCCAGATCACAATTAATAATGCATACGTATGTATATACATTGAAATTTGTAGCTTATCACTACTCCGTCAAAACAAGTACTTAGAATGATAAAAAAACGAAATTGCAGGACTCGGAGCCATTACACAAGGCCGCTCCTAGATGAATGTAGCCGATATGTTCAAATCCGAGCTATACATCAGACACGGTTCAGATCTAAAATATGAAACCCTGAGAAATTGCTATGCAAGCTCGGAAACAGTATTGAATCGAGATCTAATATGATAAAAAAATATAGGATAGGCTAAAATCGCATCTATACAGTAAATGGGGTTCATTAGAGAGAATTTGAGGTAAAAAATGGGCCTCGTAAGAGATGTACTACAAAATATAAGATATATTAAAATATTATGAGTTAGGGGTTTTATGGGGTAGGTATATATGACAACTCACCTCCTACACTATTTTTGATGCAGAATATAAATAACCATAGTTGAGTTACTTTTCTAAATTGACTATAAATAAAATTAATAAAATAACTCTACAATGATGTGACTAAGATTCATTGTAAATTCCCAAAAATTTATTGTCCTTTAGCATTTATTTGTCTTGAACTTGTAAATAAAATTAAACAAAAATGAATTTAAATTATATGCATAACTAACATATTTTTTTCATATAAATATCATTCATGAATTTAATTTCTTTTAAAAGTACAAGATTATATATATATTAGTTTGACATTATGATATTAAATACAATTGAGTGAATATATAATTTAAAATTAAAAAACATGAAAATGACAATATATTATTTTATAAAAAAATGTGAAAAGACATTTTTATGAATTATGGGTACTTTACTTGAAAATGACAATAATATTATTTAATGAGAAAATGAATTATGAGTACTTTACTTGAAAATAACAATAAGATTATTTTATGAGAAAGTGTGAAATGACTTTTATTATGAGTACTTCACTTTATGACTTAAAAGTACTTGTACCACTAACTTGGTTAACTATGGGTTTTCATCCACCATAGAAAATGTGACAAATAAAAATTCTTAACTCATGCAATGCCACCTCAACCATGGGGGATGATGTCATCTACTAGAATGTAATTGGTTGATTTTTATAGTACATTTTGGTCCTTTTGAGGCCCATTTTTGACCTCAAATTCTCTCTAATGCATGTCCAGATTTTAAACACACAATTGCAGGATCAGATCAAGCCGATATTGATCAAGATCCGATCCATAAGTTAAACGGGCAATAGCACAGATTGGAAAAAGAAGATAAAACATAGATCTACTATGATAACTATACATGATTTGTTGTGGAACACACGTTTAGTAGGACTAGGAGCTTGAAGAGAAAACGGAATAAAATTCTCTCTTCTTATTTTTTTTTGCTTGAACCAAAGTATAGCCAAGTTAAATGTAATATACCCCATTACCCTAGAGCTATAAAGCATTCAAGAAGTCTGCAAAAATAAAACTTTTAGTAATATTTTCACCATTTAACACATTTGTACTGTATTCATAATCATCATCATCATGTAAACAAAAGAAATAAACTAGCACAACATAGTAATACAATGAGACAACCAATTTCATGTGGTTCACCCCGACCTTGGGGTTACGTCCACCAAAGATAGTGCGGACCAAACCATCCGGATTTTTTTTATTTTTATTAAGTAATCAATCCAGGTTACAAATCCACAGTTACCAAACTGCAAAACCTTTCAGCAAGGCCTCTTATAGAGGATAATACCACATAGAGCATTTCTAAGGAGTTCAACCTATCTGAATTCTATATAAGACCCTTTGTCTTAGCATCTTTATCTTCAACTTCAGGTGAAATACACAAGACAATACTCCTTCATCTTTATTTTAGCATTCCATTCCCAAGGGTTCCTTTTTAGATCTATAAAACATTCTACCTGAGCTGCTTTATTTTTCTTTTGATGCAGAACATAATATCTAAAACATTTCTCCCCACCAACTCTACTTCCTTACAGTTCTATAAAAAAAATACCACTATTATTTAGGACACAAAATCGAAGCTGAAAACGTAAGGCACAACCCAAACCTTCAGAATAAATAACTATGGGAGGTACATTCCCCTACCCTCGCAGAAAAAGGAAAAGATGCATCCCATACCTTCCTCTACGTAGGCAGAAAAAGGAAAAGCTTTGTCACATGCTGGGTACCTCTACGCAGGAAGGAAAGAAAACAAGACTGATCGGAAGACTGCATAGTTATTTTAGTTTTGGCTTCCCAGTCTCAACAGAGAGGACGAATCAAACTTCAATTAATATAAATTCCAGGGAATTATCAAACTTTACTGCTTAACTTCAATTAAAAATAATTCTAGAGTTTCCTGAGTACTATTTTTCTTTTGCCACAAGCTTTCTTTAGTACTATTATTTTGTCAATGCACATAGGCCTCGGTTGGAGTTTCCTCTCGCCACGGTGCATTATAGTTTCAGAGATATTTGAATCTTTAGTATTGACAACTACCAACCACCTAAATCAATCCAAAAAAGCAGGAGGATGCATCATTCAGTTTGAGGTCAACTCTGGAAGAAGATTGTAAACAACCATCCACTCTATCAGGTAAGGAAAACAAAGCAGAGATGTTGGCTCTGAAAACATGCAGACTGCACTGGTTTGACTCTCCAAAATCCCATGTGGAACCCATTATATATATTTTTTATGACAATACATGCAGACCTGTAATCAAATTTAGCCAAAAGAAATATCTAGTAAGCGTGAACACTAAGCAGAAAAATGGATTGGGTTCTGGGTTCTCTACCTGGTTTTCTCGCCGGTCGTAGCCGTTTTTTTTTATCCACTAAAAGTTATGGTCTGCGTAGGAATGCAGACTACAATTAATGCCGAAAGCAGACTGTAATGAGCCACGAGCAGACATGTGAATGGGGGGGGGTTTACCCATAATAACTTAAACTTGGTAATAGAGACTCGATCTACCCAAACAAAACGCGCTCAAGCAGAGCCGCAGGATGCTCCAAAACAGAGATGGAAGGGACATCAGGAAAATCATGGTATTATTTTTATCAACCAAAAAAAATAGTGCCAGATCTATGATTAAAAAGACAAAATGAAACCTAATCATTTCCCATCCCTTCGTTACCCGCACACATTGGATACAACGATATTAGATCTAGTTTTATAGTAAAAAGAACCTAACTGTTTCCAATCGTCTCTATGTACTTATACATCAAAACTATCCTTCTGAAGCCCATACATTGGATCTAAGGAAGTAAATCAGCTCTTTTTGTTAAAATGGCTATGGATTGATACCTACAGGCTACCATACATTCTTGGGTCATACAAACTTACCAGATTTTGGCTTGGTCGCACCTGTCACGCAGATTGCAAAATTTTCTACCCACCAAGAAGAATTTCAGCTGCTTAGAAGGATCGCTCCCCGTCAAGGATATTGCAGACAATCTTATATAGACTGAATGCTGTCTAAAGCACTATGCCATTAAACGCATCAACTCTTTCCTTCATGAATCCAAAAATACTGTGCTTCTCTCCATCATTCCCTCATGAAAAATTCTCATGACCCATTCATCCTAGAAAGAATGCCATGGTGAGGTCCCTCCCAGCTAAGAAAATCCTTCCACTGTTCTCCCTCTATGAGCTAAGCGCTCCTCCCCAACAGCAGGTGAGACCCCGAGTATGATAAATCGTGGGTCCCCTCTTTCCTACCCAGTCAAATTATTAAATAAGGTCTGAGTTCAAAACCGTTCAGTCACTACAACTGTCAAGGTTATTGGCCATTACTCCCCTTCGGAACCTCCCCTTAATTCATGCCAAGATTAGGGCACAAATTCAAGTCTTGGTTTCCGCCACTAAAAGGTCACGACTATCAAGGTTCAGGGAAGATTTTATTTCCCTCATTCAAGCTGAACCTCCCTTCTAATTATGACAGGGTTAAAGCCCGAAACATAAGGAGGATTTAATATTATACTTTTTCATTCGTTCTGTCATGATACTCTACGTTCTCTCAATTAATAATATTTGTCTTTTAAATTTTTCTTTGTGCTTACATTATGATTTATATCATAATGTCTTTTATGTGAATAAACTTTTACCTCGCTTTCAGGTTTCCTGCGGGTGGGGCCTTGGCACTTCAGCTCCTCACCCAGAAACCCTCATACAATAAATTACAAATGTTCCAGGGCATAGAGGAGGGATATTACATCCTCCCCCCCTAAAATAAAGAACACCGTCCTCAGTGTTTCTGGTTTCTAAAACTTTTATTCTTCTCTGGAGTCATCTTTCTTGCCTTGCTCGGATCTCTCTTTCCTTTCTGATCCTTGTGGGTTCGTAGGACCTGCAAAAATCAGGTCTACCCAAATTTCATCAATAAGAGTCAATTCATTATACAATATACTTAGCAAGTCTTTTGCAGTATTATATCTATAATTTAGTCCTTTTAGTACTTCATGTCCAAATCACAATTCAATTTAAACAAAAGTCATAGATTCTTTTGCAATCTGCAATATTTCTAGGGTTCATTGGTGTCATATTACCCAATTATTTTCCATAATGCAATTGATACATCAATAAAACATGACTACAAGCATTTAAATCCCATTATATCAATAATGCCAATGCTGGAAATCCACATAATCAACCGATTACCTGTCAGTTCTATCTGTTAATTAATCAACATATTACCTCATTGGTACAAGTTTACTTGCAATGCACATACCTTTTCCCCATTGTTCCTTCCTTTGGATGTCCTCCATCCCAGCACGTCAAGTGCCAACAGTACTCCAAGTACCAATTCAAGCCACCCAACACAAGGACGATACCAACCCTTCGTGTATCTCCTCTGTGCTATTCAGGGTGCTTGTCATTATTTTTTCGCTGGATGTTCCTTCATCCCACCCAACACAAGGACGATACCCTGTACCCCTCTTAGCGGTATCTCCTTTTGCTCTTCAGGGTGCTTCACCAAGCTGGGGCACTCCGTTCTCGCACACCTCTACAGCGCCTAGAGGTTATTCTCTTCACAGAGTCCCCCAACTCATGTGACAGTCCTCTAATGTGTGCGGAACGAGTCTTAACCACATGTCTTACATCTAGGCGTCCCCAGAATGCATAATGGTCCCTCGCTGGCCCAGGGGAAAACAAGGTAGATTTTAACCACTACCTCCATCACCACTCCCTCTTCTGGTGATAACTTTATACACATGAGATTTAACTCATCATAGTCCTGGAGATTTGGCCTTTTTCTCATGGCCATAATTTTCCATGCCTGCAATCACTCCATACGTAGTCAGTTTATCATATTATTCATTCAAAGAATATCAAACTTTTATCATAAATCATGCCTTACCTTCTCATTTATCAGTAAGAGCCTTTTCAATTCTTTTAACATGAGAATTGACAAGAAGGCATTCACACTAAGCCACAAACCTTCTCAATTTACAACAACACAATTCGCAAGGAGCCACATATAGCCTGAGAATTTGACAATCCAAACACTCATTAACTTCAATTTACTACAACAAAAAAATTCACTTATTGTTTCCATTTTATATCAGGGATAATTTTAAGAACCCCCCCGAAATTTATATGTATAAAAAATGGGCGAATCCCCCCGATATATAGGAAATCTTGAAGGCGATTTTATCAAGAATATAATATGTATATATAATTTTTTTAGCGAATCTTTCATTTTATTATATAATGTTGTAAAATCTTGGCGAATCTTTCACTAAGTTATAGGATTTTGTAAAATTTTGGCGAATATTTCATTACATAATAGTGTGAATGTAAAATACAGGAAAGTTTAATGGGCTATTAAAATGTAGCAGTTCTGGTTGTGAATAACAATCGAGCAAAATAAAAGACAAGAAGAGGGTAGTCCTGACCTCAAACGAGTTGCACAAAATTGCTCTGCAAATATCATAAGATCAGCCATGTGTTCAATTGCAAAACCAACAGCCATAGCACGAGCAAAAGCCATGCTTATTTCGTGTTGCAGTGCCATTAACCTTACATCTATTGCACGTAAAACTTCCTTCCTGATCGAAACAAAGGGATTTCAAATTTTCAAGTACAAATAAGCCTAAATAATTCAAATTAAATGATCAGCATTGATACAATGTATTTTACAACATAGATCCTGCTTATTTTGAATCATAATACTCACTATGAAGCATCTGTTTCTTCTATTCCACTCCTTGACTGTATACCAGGCACAAATTTTACAACAAATCATGTTGTGCACAAATACAAAATTAATTTAGCATATAAATAAGTTCGTAAAGGAAAATCACTACGTCATTGCATGTAAGTAAATGATCCTACCATTTTACAACTACATGATAAACCAAAGGAAAAAAGCCACTACCTTCAAGGCTTCAAGGGTGCTCCCACCCTGCTACCATCTATCGAAAAGACAACAAAAATGTCCATCAGTATTAAAAATGGCATAATATCATATAAAAATGGGCAAACAGATTTTGATGTTGCATAATCATTTTTTCAAGACCTAAAAATAATTCTAGGCAACTCAGAAATATAAATTATACACAAGCAAGACCCCTGCTCCCCATTATGGAAATTTCTTTCAAAGAGACTTGTTTGATTCAGTATATTTTGCTTGTACATAAAAGGTTATGTTACCTCCCGAACATGCACTTTAAGTGGTAAAGCCTTAAAACACAAGTACAACCTTAGAGGAACTAAGAGGTGTTGCCACTTGTCACCATAGCAACACCCTCTCTCACTTTAGGCCGGATTTTCTACGGCAAAAGGGGCTTTCCTAGGAAAGTGTATGATAAACTTCAGAGGTGGCAGTTATCCAGTAGTGATTTAACCCAGTTGTCACAGAGCAGTGCCACTTGTCACCATAGCAACACCCTCTCTCACTTTAGGCCAGATTTTCTTCGGCAAAAGGGGCTTTCCTAGGAAAGTGTATGATAAAATTCAGAGGTGGCAGTTATCCAGTTGTGATTCAACCTAGTTCTCACAGAGCAGTGCTACAAACAAGTTTCCAGACAGGTCATTGGGCACTTCCAGTGCAGCATTGGGACATCCGAGTCACCAGCAGATTCAGGGCTGTCAGACCATAGATGGGCAGGGTTCACCTTTTGTTGTAGTCAAATTGGACCCTGTACGAGTACTTTAGAGGGCCCATACCCTCGCTCAAGCATTTTATCACAAAATTTTGCCTAGCTTTTTGGGATCCTTTTCTTTTAGGGAGATTTTCTTGAATCCTTATTGTTTCTTATGGAAAACCTGAACTAGTCCCTTTGAAGACCCATCCCTCCTATGCCTTAAGCCTCTTCCATTTATCCTCCAACACAAACCTAAGACCCTATCCACCTTGTCATCCTGACATCCTTCATACCCAATTTCACAAATGCTAATCAGTCCAATGATCTTCCCAATGATGACTTGAAACTTCTCCCTCTTCAACATTTTGGTTCTTCCTCATAAGGTCTGATATACATTCCCCCACAGTCTCATTCCCATACATCATCGAGTCTCGTATTCATCTTTGTACAGTCCTGTAAGTCTATTCAACAATTGCATAACATTCTGTGTATACAAGCTGGTGTTCCAAAGAGTATGTACATTCGAATCATCCTTATATGGTATAGACTGTTCATTTGTATGTTCATCCGGGCATATATGTTCATCAAGACACATTGAGCTATGTATCATATGCTGGTCATGCCCTATTGCTGTAAATATTAATATACAGTATACTAATATAATCTGCAACATTCTTGGCTCAGTCAACATTCTTGGCTCAGGACCATTCAGCTTAACATTCAGTTATAGACACATATTCTTTATTATGTTCCTTAGCTGAATCTGTTCCTGTGATTGCCATCAATGACAACTGATATTTTGCCACAATGCCAACACACCATTCTTAGGTACAAGAAGGATTCCAATCTGATTGCATCTTGGCATTCCATCACCATTTTTACAAATTGACCAAGCCCTGTAGGTGCAACAACATTTCTTATGGTATTTGATATTGTATGTGCTCAAGCGCGATGCCTCTACAACTGCAATTTATTCACTTGGCCAATATGTAACTACACATTGTTTGCCTCTAAAGTTCTCATCAATCTCCTCAATTGGAATCTTTGCAACTCTATGGAGCCTATCTGGAACTTGCGCATGGTAATAATATTCTAGATTTAAGTTACACAAAAGAAGTTTCTAGCACAATTGTGCACATGACATACTAAATATAGGCATGGCATGTAAGCTGCATACAGCCTTCCAAGTTCCCTGATACTGAAGAACAATCCAACCATTGCTATATAAAAAATAGAATGCAATAAATTGAAAAGACCTCCATAAAATATGGATATGCTTCTTCTGTCTATGGTCCCTGCTTTTCGTTGAACATAAAAAAATAAAGAAATAAACAGAAAGCCATCACAAGCTTCATTTCACCATGTATTCAGTTTACCGTCAAAGGTAAAAGGGTTTAGAATTAAGTTCAAAAGGATCTGTAGATGTCAGCTGAGGTTCCCGGGTAAGCCCGCCACTGTAACTGCCTCCAGTTAAAAGCATACATATGAGAGAAGCAACAGGACCACCACGAGTTCTTGCCCCTTTTTCACGGATGGTAATACGCATAGAATTCAAGAGACTTCCATAAGTTGTTCCAAAACCCTTTTCAATTGCTTGAATAAAACAATATGTCATGGCTTTACTCGATTTAATCTTTGAGAGAGCTGAGGTATTTGCAGAAGTTTACTTTTCACTCTGTTTCAAAACAACCATCTTCTATCAGCAACTTTTGGCAAAAGTATGTTCGGTATGGGACCTGAAAACCTAACCTATATTCATAGGGTTGAGAATTCAAAACATAGTACATTACATTATTACTAAGATAGATGAGTCAATCATTTCTCATAGCAAAATTTATTGGCAGCATAGAAAGATTCATCAGGAATTCCAGGGATAAATCCATTAAACTAGACTTATTACACAATAAAAAACCACTGGGAACTTAGAGTACATACTGGTACAACCATCAAGTTCAGTTTCTGTTTCACAAGAATGTGACATTTATGAGTGACCAAAATATTACCAAGTGCTGAAGACATGTTTAGTATCAAATTGTTCAATATTTAGTTGAAGGTACATTTAAATTGACAACATTGATCTTGTTAACTTAATGTCGTTGATCTAGAAAGGGCGTAAAATATGAGGGCATCTTAGCAATCATAAAATAGTTTCATTACTAAATGTATTATGTGAAAAATGAGTTTAGGCCATTTCTGCACTTACATGTTTGCATGAGTTGCACTATACTACAGTCAATGGACTAAATCTAAATCAAGATAACTGCAAAATCAAGGTGTAGTCTACATCTTGCTGCCCACCTGCGACAACTTATCAAGTCATTCTCTTTGTGGGATCACACTGATGACTTTCTTCATCTGCAATCCTAGTCCAAATTAGTAGCTTTTATTTCACATTCCTGTAGCACAATGATGGGTCTAAAGCTTAATCACGAAACAGTAAGGTGATTTCATCTCTTAGTAATCATTTTAAGATACATTTTTCCTTATACTCTAACATGCAGGCTAAGGTAGGTCAGAGTCTGAGACTAGTTTTAACCCAACCTAATAGGTAAGCTAACTGGGCGGAGATATGGTAGCTTAGTTGGGCCTCAAAATGAGTATTATAAGCATAAGTTTAGTATTATATTTCATCATCACTCTCACCTCTAAGTTATTCTCTCTCCATTTAGTTCCCCTAAAGTTAGAAAGCAATTACAGAGATCAACTCACTTTAACTGCTTGCAACTCTATTTTCAGTTGTAAGCATTTTGGTACTCTTTTCTTGGATTTTTCTACTGCTTCAGACAATTCAGCCTCCAAATACTCAACTTGGTATGTGTCAGGAAATCCAACTTTACCATATGGAAGAAAACTTGTTACTATAAGTTGTTCATCCTGAACGGATCAGATTGCTTTGATAATACCATTTCATTCCACTGTAGAATAACTTTACTTACAAATTTTCTCTTGATTTGTAGAGGGTCTCTTTGTTGATAAAAAATAAACAGTCATTCCAAATGAAACTGTAAAGAAACTTCCATATAGAAAACTGAAAACAATGCAACCCCTTTAATAGCAATTTACACTTTCAAGAAAGCAGACAGCACTCTAGATGAATCTCTCCAAACCAAACTACGATATGAGAGCTGCTATAAGACGTGGAATGACAACAACATAGCTAACAGACCAATGCCTTGATTGGTCATAACACATACATAAAGAACAATAAGGGAAAAAAGAAAGACAAAAATACTAGGGTGCACAAATAGTAATAAGTTGCAGGGGAGCAGGATGCATAGTATTTTAGTATAGTTATTTTTGTGCTTGATTTGAGTTTCATTGATTTTGTCCTTTTTTTCTTAAGCACCATACTGCATCCCATGTTAGGTTTTTCTCATCATCACTCAAATAAATGTCAGGCATGTTAGCAATAAAAGAAAAAAACTTGGCTAGAATCCAGAGCAAGGAAACATAAGTCCCATGTAGAGACTATGCCAGAGACTAACCTGGTCCCCAAAGAATGTATTCTGAACCCCATTTTCCTTAGCAACCAGTTTTAGGCAATCATGTGAATCTTCACAGCTTACAGTCTCTGTCAAAGGATCTGTTCCATCACTGGGCTGTTTGTAATCCTGAGGTTGGAATATCTGCCCAGCTGTCCTACAAATATTTCTTTCACAACCATTTCCCGATATAGAGGTTGCATAGCAGCTAGATTTACTGACAAAGTTAGATCTCCAAGGTACTGAATCTCTTTCCAGTTGTATTTCAAAATCCATTTTAGGAGAGAACATTGACCAACTTTGCTTCATTTGCATTTTCATTTCAACTTCTAGAGGACCCCTAATCCCTTCATTTGCAGCAACAATGTATGGGAACAAATAAAAAACCATGGGAAAAGACACATGACCCTGAAAAAACAGAATTGGCACTGAAATTTTAGAAGCTGAAAATCCTCCAATCTTACATGTGAGCAACCCCCACACATTAGAAATATCCTCCAATCCTAATGGTGCTGATGAATGATGGAGGGGAGACTAATTACAAACAAGGGCCCTTGACCTCTTTCTTTATGCATGACCTAATACAGAATCTTGGGGTCTTCTTCAAGTAGAGCTAGTGTACAAACCAGACATTGGACTGGTGCTCCGAATTGGCTCTACTATATGGAACTGTTCAGACATGTTGTAGTTTCAAATAGGTTCTCTGTTCTTCTTGTACAAAATCTGTGATGGATTGAGATGGTATAGAGGAATGTTGGTCTGGTTCCACTAGGTCTCCTATGATGAATGCATAGGAACCTAGTGCATAGACCATTTTTCTCTTCGCTTAGGTATCTAGAGCTCATTTATTTTTCTGAAAAATGATAAGTATTCACAAAGAAACTATACAATCAACATAATTGGTTTAAAAAAAGTGAAAACAATTAATTCATTCAATTGAAATGAAATAAAAACATCTTTCACCAATCCATGAAACAATGGAAACCAAATGAAACCAATCTTAAACAAATCTACAATAAAGGGTCCAATCAAGCATCAAATGAGAAATAGAAGCATTCAAGGGGATAATAACACAATATTTGACCAAAATACACTCAAACTTCAAAAATCAACAATATTCTTCAAACAAAATCAATAAACAAACCATATAAATTTGTCAAGATATTAGAGCTAGACACCAACATGGTTTCATGTACTTGAATGAGCCCATTCTTGCTTAGCGAAAATGTTGTTAAATTAGGTATTTATCCTTTAATGCTAGGATGCTATCTATGTGAAGAGATAGGCCCCAACTTTTTCAAATTCCAACCTCATTTCCTGTCACAAAGAAAAAAAAGATTTTATAAGAGATAGCCATCAAAACGTCAATCTTAAAATAAATTGCATCAAGGAAATGTAGCTCAAATCATCAATGTTACAAAAAAAAAGTAGAATCTATTTTTACCTGAAATGCAACCTCAAATCCAAATGTAGTGATCACCAAAAAGGGTTCATGGAACACCCATACCAAAATTAGACTCAAGTGTCCCTCATGTATATTGGATCATATCCAATCTAAATCAATTTGCCAACGACAACCTTGGTTTTGGTCCTCATTTTCGACATTCTGCACATCATCTTCTTTATATGAACCATCATTATGATCCTCCAAAACATTATGTTCCGTGTTAGGTTCATTAGATAAATTTGTTCCCCTTCTTTCACGCTCCAATCTCCAAAGAGTTAGTGCTCTTTCATATGGAAAATTATGAACATCATACTTTGTTACATATAATCTTTAGCATGTTTCCACATTTTTATCAAGCCTGTTCCTCAACTTTGACTTCAAGAATGACAGTGCACTAAACATTCTTTCATCCTCCACTGATCCCAAAATCATGGTTTGACATAAATCCACTAATTTGAAATATTCTGACATACTTTGCAGTAGGAATTGGCTACCACTGACTTTAGTCCATAATCTTGTAATCGCACCATATTCTAGAGGATTATCCAACTCACTAAATTGCATCCACATTGTTTCAGCAAAGCATTGGGCTTGATCTACCATTTTCTTTCGATCCAAAATACCAGGAATCTGTTCTCCTTCTATCTGAGCCTCTCGGCAAAAATGGCTGATCAAAATCTTCAATTTCTTTGTAAAGTCGTCCTTTAAAGTTGTATCATGTTGACAATTGTTCCAATATTGAGGGTATACCACAGACATGGCCTCCAACAATTCATCTCGAGGAAATCGATCCCTTATCTCTATTGATAGTGATTTTGCAATTTCTATCAAGTTGCATCTCACTGAAGTCACAATATTGTCAAATATTTCTCTTGACACACGGCTCTCTTTGGTGGTTCTTCCTATCTTCTCATTATAATAAAAGGGAATCATATGCCCACGCACTGCCATACATAGCATCCCTTTTTCATCGAACTTCAAAAAAATTTCATTGTTTTCTATATTGATGATCTTAGTCCAACTTGTAAATGCTATACCTATAAAAGACCGTGGCCTCAAATACAAATTATCTAATGCAAGGCATGTTATTTTTCTTGCACTTGTGTATTCTGCAATATACATCGTGTGACTCTGAGACAACTTCACAAGGTTATTCATTTCATGAAGCATAGGAAGAATTCCAGCCAGTGTTAATAATGTCTCTATATTTGTTAGTTCAAAGAGAAGAGTTTTAGCTTTCTCTACACTTGAGCGATGTTCATACATCACCCCTACCAAGGATGCATACTCATCGAATAGTCTTTGAGCTGGACCTTTTAGTGAAATCCATCTTGTATCAACATCTTTTAGTAGTTTTTTTCCATCTGTAACACCTTCAGCAAATTTTTGAAACTCTAAGAATCGCTTGGGACTTCGACAAAAGTATGCATGAAACTCACGTACAAGATATTCAACATTTGAAACCGATGGAAATGTGTTCACTATTTTAAATGCAAGATTCATCCTATGAGCCATACAATGAATACCAAGCATATATGGAGCAGCTGAGAGTTGTAGCCTGACACAAAGGCCATTCCTTTGACCCTGCATTACTGTTGCTCCATCTGCTCCAACACATACCAACTTTTTTTCAATCATTAAACCATCCATACCACCAATTTCCTTCAAACTCTTAATAACAAGTTCATAAATGTTTTCTGCTGTAGAACTGTTGCTCATTTTATGAATTCC
>LPNX010099618.1:38342-66803 GCA_001517045.1 Pseudotsuga menziesii
TATATTGTTTATGTCGACACTGGTCAGCAGATTTCCATCTAACAATATTTTTCGCCTCACCATTTACAACCTCCTTATCATACAACTTCCCACAATGCTTCTCTATCGTGTCTATCTTCATCTGCAATCTCACTGTCCTACCAAGCTTCCAACTACATGAACTGCATTTAACCTCTCCTGAGGTCTCATTCTCGTTTTCTGGAGGTATCGGTTCAATATATGGAAATTTTGAGACCCAATCTGACTGGAATTGTCTCCCTATGTCCCACTGGCCTTTTTTTCTTTTCCGTGAATGGACTTTGTCACCTTCCAAGGAAAAATTTTCAATATTTGAATTATTGATTTCTGATGAAAGTGCATTTGTCTCACTTTGATCACTAGAAGAATGTATTCTACCATTTATTGTATGGGTTGGAGATGCATTCTCAAAAGAGTTGACATCTCTGTCACTGATACCTTGCTTAAGAGAGCTTGAAGCATGAACAGAATGCGAATTATTGGATTGAGGCTTTCGAAAATATGATGTTACATCCTTTTGTCTTGATGTTTTATTTTTCTTTCCATGATCCATGTTTGACATCTTAGTAGATATTCCATAATTGAAATTCCAAATCTATATAGAAACCATAAGTGAAGCCTGCATGAGAAAAACGATATAAAATTAGTACAACAACACATTATACTGCAAAAAATATATAATGAGGCAAGACAATGAAGTAGGAAATCAAGAACAATAACTGCTCCACAAAGATGTAGCAACAAGACAATAACCGCTCCATGACCATTTCAGATGCATGTCGAAACTAGTTTTTTCAGAAATGTTCAAGATTTGAGTGGAAGTATTTCAAAGTGTAAGGAGCATATCAGATAAATCATGAATCCAGTCTATCCTGTTTAATAGCAGTAATGTAAAGGGTATGCATTTCCCACAGGAAAAAAATATTCTAATTTACCTTTTAAATACTCTCTCTGTCTCTCTCTCTCTCTCTCTCCAATACTTAATAGGGGGAAATTGCAGAGCAGAGTTTTCCAGCTACTTAGTTCTGAAGAATTAGATGGTAATTAAGTATTTCTGCAATATCATAAAATTCTATCACGTAATTACATAGGTGTCATGATTCATCACTTGTTCAATACAACATTTGTATAAGCAAAAATAACCTCAAGAAATTAGGTCTAAGAATATAAGCTATTATAATTTACATATTCATATATAACAAAAAATAAAAGGGGCATAACATCATATACTTACAATGCTTCCAAGGATAACCCCAATGGAAGTTATTATGCTGCATATCGTTTTGTCCACTGAGTAGCTATTCTGTCATGTTCTTCTTGATCAGTCATATATTGACAAGCAATGCTTGGGACAAGTGGATCATCTGCTCAAACATTGAAATTTAAATGAACACTCCATTCACATTGTCTGTTATCCAAGTAAATTTTAAAAATTATACTAAGTAATGTAAAAGTTATTGCACATTAGAACAACTAAAGCAAGAGAACCAACATTTTAGTTGGGATAGATAATTTATATGGTTTGGCATCAATCAAGAGGGAACTAATAGATAGCAACACTTTAGATATTGTCAAGGTAGGACTCCAATTATCCTTCAAAATGTCCAAGCAAATCTGACCGCTAGAATCAATGTTACAATGGTAAATTCGAGTTTTGAAAACCACCTACATTCATTTCAACCACAACAGAAGTGTGTTATGCATAAACCTTGGGCAACCACAATGGTATTTTATTAGTAAATGCTCATTGTTACTGTGATAAAATGCCATTGTTACTTGTTTTCTTAAATCCTATTTGTGATTTCTGATAGTACAATTAGAAATCATAGGGACATCAGAGTAACAAATAAACCAATTAAATTGGGGTAACTATAGCAGAAGCAAGCTCATTACAAGCTTATTATAAATCATTGGTAATGCCTACTATGAAAACATAAATGTTTCAGCAGTCTTCTTGAATTGCTAGTAACTGATGATGAAGCTAGCAAGGGTAGCATTTCTAATCCATGGAGGCTATGTACTGTGACCCAAGTGGAGGAGATTAGGATTCTTTTCCATATGTTTCCTATCTAGACGACTGGTCTGAACTTATGCATAAACCTTGGGCAACCACAATGGTCTGAACTTAACAATCATCAAGGAATGAATTCATCACAGCATCAAGATTAGTTCATGGTTTGTATGCAGGGGCAAAGTTAATTTATGTAAATTATGTACAGTGGTTAAAATGTGGTGAAATAGGCTTCCAGAAAAGCCTCCATAACACCAACAATACTCCTACACACATTTGTTCTTGCCCTAGATGATGAATGGTGCTTGGGAAAGATAGGAATAAGATGCATGGCCTCTTAAGATATCCTTGCAACCTGTAAAATGCCACTAAACTCCAAGGATATTATATGGTGCTTGGCGAGAGAAGAAAGCTCATGAGAATGCAAAGTAATCCCTACGTTTTAATAGTACAAAAAAGGTTATTAAAATACACTATATCTATCTAATATAATGGAAGTAGGTGAACTTAAGTGAACCCAAAAATGGGTAAAAACAATTTATACTTTTTGCGTTGTCATTGTATTGTAGCACGAAATAAACATAGCCATCTTAAGGCAATTTTAGAGTTTTGCTTTTCGAATTTGGGCACCCACGGGGATGGGATTTTGTGTACCTTCCCTAGCTTCTTAGTATATAAAATACAAGCAAGGTGGGTTCATTCATTCAGTTTTTGTGCTCTGGAGAAGTGGTTTTTCAGTTTCTTGTGAGAGGTTGTGGGGTGTAGATGCCCGAATTTTTATCTGGAGATTGTAGTGTTTTAGGCGTTGTGAGGCTATTTTAGGAAGCTTATTTGTTTTGTGAGTTGAGTGTTCCAAGGCAACATGATTACATCTGTCGGTCTTAGATTTGTAGAAAAGTTAGAAGGCCTGTCCAACTTCACGCCTTGGAGGTGTTGGGTGCAGACAGATGCTTTTGGAGGAGCATGAGCTTTGGAGCTGTAGCGTACCTCTCATACCTTGAAGCAAAAGGGGGTGAAATTTTGTTCCGCTGTTACTATACCATTAGTCAATCCTGTTAGTGACAGAACTTCATGTGGCATTCAGTGGAAACATGTACAATCAACACGCATTGTAAAAAAAAATACAATCATTTGACCTTGTGCATTCATCTTCCTCTACAACGTAACCATGCAATTACTACTAACATGCTCATTATGACTTCTAGTATTCATATGATTAAGTAGTTTCATTTGCTACATACCCCAATGCCCCTTAACCACAATTTAATACATTGTTTTCTTCTGGTTAGTGAATTGTATGAGGAGCACTTCCATATTTTCCAGACATATCTTTCTCAAAAGTTTTCATCTATTCATCTATTATTAGTTGGGTTTTCATTTGTCATAGTGCATTTAAACAATACTATGTGTGAACAAAATCATTAATATACCATTTCTTAATCATCTTCTACCATGGCATAAACCATCGTCAAGTTGTAGAGCATCATCATAGGCACACAAAACAATGTGAGGAAAATATAAGCATTCCGACACATCTAAACTTATGGATTGAAGATCTCATATTCTTTTTATCTAACAATACTTATTTAATCATGTCTCCACGTCACTATTCATCATTCTCATAACAATGCATTCTTCAAGAGTTTAAAGACTATCTTTAGTCATGGTGACATTGTGACTAATTGTGCATTTATTTTTGTACCAATAAGAATGTAAGTATTCTTTATAGCCTTGATACATGAGACAAAGACTTTATTCAATAACAAGTAATTCAACCATTTAACATATCAAGATTATTGTGATGAACCATTCGACACATAATTATACCATCTAACCTCTTATGCATAAGCATTCACATCATACACATAAATCAAAGTATTATATCATCTATCCCCCTATGCATAAACATTCACCAGACATACATAAATCAAAAATAAAAAAAAACAAGAACACGAGATATACGTGGTTCACCCCATCCAGGGGTTACATCCACCAAAGGTGCTAATCATTTATTATTTAACCAATTCTTGCAGCATTTCATCTGCAACTTATTCTTCTTTTACATGGAAGAAAAGAGGAGCCCCATGCTGTCTCTCTCTATATAGTTTTCTATCCAGAAAATACAATAAAAAAACATAAGGTTACACGACTGAGGTAATTAAATTATGTGAGAATTTTTATGCCTCCTAAAAAAAAATACCACATGCTCAGTCTATTGAACTCGGTCTGTACTTCTCACGACAATATCAGAACTACGACCCAAAACCGTGCCCCTTCAGAAATACGCCCTTTCAACCAGAACTTTGTGGCTGCTAAAAGGTGTCACAACCTTTCAACTTAGCTTTGGGAATTTGCAAATCGAGTATGCTAGCAGAGTACAGGCCTATATGCACATGTAATAAATAACCAGAACCGGATGACAAGTACTCCAGCAGAGGTACCACATAAGAGTATGGCCGGATGATAAACTCATGCTAACAGCCTATGCACCGTGCACTATTTATGTCTATTATCAAGTCATTAAAACATATCACAGTTTACATGAATATGCCCAAACCATGAAGGGAGACGCAGTTTGTTAAGGCAGTCTTAAATCGCAGCCTGTAAGGGAAAAAATGCAGTCTTAAATCGTAGCCTTTAAAAAAAATGAAGGGAGACGCAGTTCATTAAGGAAAAATGCAGCCTGGGTTATGTCCTTCTATCATAAAGGCACACCCAGTCTATTAAGACAAAAAGGAGCCTGGTTTTATGTTCAAAAATCATGAATGTGAACTCAGTCTAGACATACCACATCGCAGCCTGTAAGGGAGAGTTCTAGGGTGACTGATCTGACTCAAATCATATGGTTTTCTCCCAAGGCAACCAGAAAACAATGCTTTCTTTCGAAGTGGATGCTGGGCTCAGTCAAAACAGCTCAATGTAAGGAGATACATCACGGTGGAGTACTGGGCCGCATAAGAAGGCCATTACCATTACAGGAAACCAAAACTATCAATTAAATGAGAGTAAATAGTAATTTTTGTAATTCTTACTTCTCAAAATAGGCAGCAAAAATTTAAAACAACATCTCAGCGAATTTTAACACATCATCACAGCGAACAACATCTCAGCTAATTTTAAAATACACCCACTTATATCTTAAACTCGGAAATTGCAAGAAATCAGAAGCAAGAACTATTCAACCATGGTTTCAGTCAGATCGCACCTCCAAGGTGAACGCAGAAATGCTAGATCTAGGCAACGGGTAAGAATCATACTCATGTATTACAGCAAATCGCATTTTCTGTATCGACCAGCGCCTTAGACATGAATCCAATTTGATGTCGGAAACGAATGCTGGCCAGATCTGGAGTTACTTCGGCTCTCACTCCAGCGTTCTCCAATCTCCTTCATCCCCTTGTTCGAGGAACCCATGCCCCTTTGAGGAGATATCCTCAATGTAATATCTTTAGCTATCAGGCAAGATGGAGTAAGAAGGGTGAATCCCCATCCCTTCCATCCACTCCCCCCTTCCCAAGACGAGGCCGCGCCCCCTTAAGAAAAATTCTCAACCTAAAATAAAACGGTTCTCCCCTATGGTTCGCCTATTTCCCATAAATTAAGGCAGTACTTATGCCGCTGATTTTGCTGGGCATGCTTTCCCTGAAATTTTGCAGTCTGGTGACAAACCTACCTACAGACATGCGTCCAACCAAAAACGTCTTTTGCCTTAAAAAATATATTTCCTTTAAATGTAATGCCTAAGGAAGTTAAGTAGGTGGTATGGTCTAACACTTGTTTTTGGAGAGTAGATAAATCAACGCCTTAACACTTGTCAAAGATGGAAATATCCTTATCATAGGAAATTTTTTTTACCTCATTTAGAAGTTAAGGGTTATATTTTTTTTATAATGATTAGAAGGGATATCACACTCATCATGCCCACCAAGGTGGCATTTCCCTAAGGCTATCTAATATATATATATACATATACATAGTTAGACCCACACACTATTAAATATATGTGTAGTATAATATATTTATAACCATAAATATATATGTATTCTCCTTTAGTTCCTAAATCCACGTAATGTAGATTTAACTTCTTTTACCAAAAGATGCCTTCACTTATATAAGGCTTTCATTGTGTATGAAACGCCTTTTCATATACATACATAATTTTCTATAATATATATATATATATATTTATTTTGATACCTTTTATTGGTGTAAGGTGGGAGTAACCTTATCACGGTCGAGGTATATTTTTTTTTCCCTATTCTTCACAAAACCCTCTTTATGATCTAATGTATAGATTGTAGTCACTCTTAGGTTACCAGACTGTTTTCATGAGATAATTGCCCCGTGTTTGAGCCCTAAGCTCGCATGTCGGCATTAAGCATGTGACTAAGAAGTGGCTTATGGCTGAGGGCGAGGATGGCGGCTTGATTCCTTTGATGATATTGCAATGATTTTCCCATCACCTTTCCTCGACCTTCAGGCTTTTTCCCTCGTTGTTTACCCATCCTTTAGTGGATTACTTTTTGTTGTTAAGTCGCGGCATCGTGTTTAGTCTCCTAGACATACAATGTTAAGGAAGCAATCCCCTAACTCATGAGGTATTTGCTGGTGGGGCCTTGGCCTTGAGCTCCACACAAGAAAACAATTACAATAGACATTCACCATATACAACGCTTGGGGCATACAAGAGGGACATTACATCCTCCCCCCCTTAAAGATAACACCGTCCTCGGTGTTCTAGCATTTTCTTTGACCAAACGTCATCTTTTTCTTTTCATCTCTTTGTTCTGAATCCCCTGTGATCCTTTCGTATCCTTTTTACATCGCTATCGTTCAAGACCTGCAGTTTTCCTGCAACAAGTTCGGGTCTAGCCCAATTTTCTTCAGTACATCATGTACAACATTAATAATTTAACTTAAACATAAGCTATATATTCCTTCTTCCTTGTAATAATCTGCAATTTATGGAATACTCTATTGGTCTCAAAATACCCAATCACTTATAATGCAATTTATTCATCAATAAAACATGACTATTCTCCTTTTACTGTTGGTTTTATCTCCAACTTTTGGACAATTATGTCATCCTCTACGTGAGGAACCATTTCTTCACCTTACACATTAAGTATGTAGCAGTCTCTTGGAAAATTTATTTCACATGTTTTTATATTTGTTATGTTTTTCGAACTCTCTTGAGTTCCGTTTTTCCATTCTGGTGTGGACTTACAATAATTATGAGGTTACTCTCCTCGGTGACATCAAACAGCGTCCTGTCTTCCAGATGTCTAATTTTTGCCTAGGTCTTTTGCCACACCATATGCCTAACACCAATGTGCTCACGTGGAAATCGCTAGCCTAACACCATTGTGCTCCTGCAGCATATATGCCTAACACCGATGTGCTCACGTGGCAATCACTTGCCTAACACCATGGTGCTCCCGCGGCATTCAAACTTTTTCCTTGTTCGTATTCAGTATAAATTTTAATCTTGACTATTTGTAATGCACACTCCTTGTGCTTAACATAACTTTACTGTCATTGTCCCGATTCATGAATCGGCTACATGGTCAGTCAATGTATTTATCGATAACCCAATTTTCAAAAAATCAAATTCATAACTTGCAGTGATTTTTAATCGTCATTCATGAGTTAAATGACCCTATAATTTCATCTAGAAAAATTACCACTTACTCTTTTCTAAGAAATTGGGCGGAACTTACACACCCAAGTGGATTTATATAAACCATAGTGTTCGTAGATCACGACAATGGTCCTAATCTTGGTAAAAACTCAACAATCGATTATGACTGATATCCCTACAAAGGTTAGCTCATAGCATTCATGCATATTCTTGCAAAAGTTAGCTCATGTGAATGCGAGTCTTTGCATAGGTGCATTCTCTCTAAACAACGAGTAGCATTGGGTACAACACACCATGATTTTTACCTTAGCTGAGTTGTAGGACAAGTTCATAAGTCGTCAGGTTCCCTTTTGAAGAAATGTTGTAAGGAATGTTGTCATCCTGATGAAAATGCATAAGAGAATCAATAATGCCAATGATTATGTGTAAATAACTGCATAACCCAAATTCTTGCATACTACTAATTACATTTAAAGGATACATTATAACAAGGGTGTTGTGGTAAATTAACTTAAATTCTCTTCCTTAGCATCTATTTTGTACGCCAATGGCATTTTAACTTCCATGCATTAATTCAGCAACTTCTGATAAGTAATTGACGTTTACTTAGTGAGGATTCTTGTTACACACAGGCTCAGAAACAAATACCATTCAGTTCTTTCATCTTTCACTTAATTGGTGTAACGACTAACCATTTTAAGAGTTCACGAACACAATTCTTCATTATATGTATTTAGGACTCCCAAGTCGTATGATAGATTACAAGCATACCTATAGGTAAAAGTGTTTTGTTAAAATCTATTGGCCCCAAGCTCTTTGAGAAACATTATCTTCGATTTAATATGCTCAGTCAAAAATTTACTTTGGCTATGGTTAGTCATGCACCTTAACCAATTATTCATTAACAACATCCGTATTCAATCGCCTCATGCATTCATACGATTTAATGCAATCGCTTCATTCCCGGTTCTATATGAAATCCAAACTATAAGGGCTGCTTCCCTATTTCACATGGTGTTACTGTTAGTAACATTTACTTCATACAATTTTCATTTGTATAATCTTGATAGTGCAACATATGTCTTTGCATGGCTACTACTTTTAGCATTACTTACCTTTTGCTTAAATCATTTTTACCATACGCGATATTTTGCGACAAAACTTTTAGAGAGTCTTCAGGGTTAATACAGTTACTCTCAAATGATCAACTTATCAGGTTCTCTTTAACCGCTACCTTAAGCCTTCTAGACCTAAGTGACTACGTTATACATCTAGCGTAACTTGATACTCTAGTATTAATGCATGTATAGACCATCTCAAAATTCTATAGCTAAATTGCTTCAGACCGATCATTCTCAAAATGATATAGTTACTATATTTAGGTAACTTAATAGAAATCTTCCAAAACCCTTTTATAAAGTATATTCTCAACACATCAAATTATTGAAGCTATGTTTTTTTTTTTTTTTAAAGGAAATTCAATATACTTAAAACAAATGTTATCGTCTGGGTAACCTTCCATAATAAACAGGAATCGTAGATTCCAGGTGTTACCTTTCCACTAAGGATTTCATCTTCTTACCTCACCTGCATGATTTGCTCACAAATTCTTGCCCAAGATAAGTTGCATCATACTCTCATAAAACAAATTATAGAATAACATGTTCCTATTACATGTATATCACATCAATGCTTTACTTCCTCTTCAATATCCTTTCTTGATGTGTTAATAACATGCTCTTAATCTTACTAAAAACAATTTCAAAACAACACAAGTATATCTTACATAAAGGTGTTGTATCAGGTCTAATACTGTCTTCATTTTCCCATTCACCAATCAAACATATAACCTTCTTCTGTGTTTTAGTTCATGCAACTAATTTCATGCGTTGCACATCATTATGAGAGCATCCGTGCCAACCACTTCAGCTCAATGATCTTAGCATTAAACAAATTTTTCTTCTTATAGCATGCATTATAATATCTCATATTCAAATCATACAACATACCTCTATGTCGATGAGTCCATTAGGTCCCAGCTTTGTAACTTTGGCTCTGATACCATATGTAGCGTACCTCTCATACCTTGAAGCAAAAGGGGGTGAAATTTTGTTCCGCTGTTACTATACCATTAGTCAACCCTGTTAGTGACAGAACTTCATGTGGCATTCAGTGGAAACATGTACAATCAACACGCATTGTAAAAAAAAATACAATCATTTGACCTTGTGCATTCATCTTCCTCTACAACGTAACCATGCAATTACTACTAACATGCTCATTATGACTTCTAGTATTCATATGATTAAGTAGTTTCATTTGCTACATACCCCAATGCCCCTTAACCACAATTTAATACATTGTTTACTTCTGGTTAGTGAATTGTATGAGAAGCACTTCCATATTTTCCAGACATATCTTTCTCAAAAGTTTTCATCCATTCATCTATTATTAGTTGGGTTTTCATTTGTCATAGTGCATTTAAACAATACTATGTGTGAACAAAATCATTAATATACCATTTCTTGATCATCTTCTACCATGGAATAAACCATCGTCAAGTTGTAGAGCATCATCATAGGCACACAAAACAATGTGAGGAAAATATAAGCATTCCGACACATGAACTTAAGCCTAACCATCTAAACTTATGGATTGAATATCTCATATTATTTTTATCTAACAATACTTATTTAATAATGTCTCCACGTCACTATTCATCATTCTCATAACAATGCATTCTTCAAGAGTTTAAAGACTATCTTTAGTCATGGTGACATTGTGACTAATTGTGCATTTATTTTTGTACCAATAAGAATGTAAGTATTCTTTATAGCCTTGATACATGAGACAAAGACTTTATTCAATAACAAGTAATTCAACCATTTAACATATCATGATTATTGTGATGAACCATTCGACACATAATTATACCATCCAACCTCTTATGCATAAGCATTCACATGATACACATAAATCAAAGTATTATACCATCTATCCCCCTATGCATAAACATTCACCAGACATACATAAATCAAAACTAAAAAAAAACAAGGGCACGAGATATACGTGGTTCACCCCATCCAGGGGTTACATCCACCAAAGGTGCTAATCATTTATTATTTAACCAATTCTTGCAGCATTTCATCTGTAACTTATTCTTCTTTTACATGGAAGAAAAGAGGAGCCACATGCTGTCTCTCTCTATATAGTTTTCTATCCAGAAAATACAATAAAAAAACATAAGGTTACACGACTGAGGTAATTAAATTATGTGAGAATTTTTATGCCTCCTAAAAAAAAATACCACATGCTCAGTCTATTGAAGTCAGTCTGTACTTCTCACGACAATATCAGAACTACGACCCAAAACCGTGCCCCTTCAGAAATACGCCCTTTCAACCAGAACTTTGTGGCTGCTAAAAGGTGTCACAACCTTTCAACTTAGCTTTGGGCATTTGCAAATCGAGTATGCTAGCAGAGTACAGGCCTATATGCACATGTAATAAATAACCAGAACCGGATGACAAGTACTCCAGCAGAGGTACCACATAAGAGTATGGCCGGATGATAAACTCATGCTAACATCCTATGCACCTTGCAGTATTTATGTCTATTATCAAGTCATTAAAACATATCACAGTTTACATGAATATGCCCAAACCATGAAGGGAGACGCAGTTTGTTAAGGCAGTCTTAAATCGCAGCCTATAAGGGAAAAAATGCAGTCTTAAATCGTAGCCTTTAAAAAAAATGAAGGGAGACGCAGTTCATTAAGGAAAAATGCAGCCTGGGTTATGTCCTTCTATCATAAAGGTGCACCCAGTCTATTAAGACAAAAAGCAGCCTGGTTTTATATTCAAAAATCATGAATGTGAACTCAGTATAGACATACCACATCGCAGCCTGTAAGGGAGAGTTCTAGGGTGACTGATATGACTCAAATCATATGGTTTTCTCCCAAGGCAACCAGAAAACAACGCTTTCTTTCGAAGTGGATGCTGGGCTCAGTCAAAACAGCTCAATGTAAGGAGATACATCACGGTGGAGTACTGGGCCGCATAAGAAGGCCATTACCATTACAGGCAACCAAAACTATCAATTAAATGAGAGTAAATAGTAATTTTTGTAATTCTTACTTCTCAAAATAGGCAGCAAAAATTTAAAACAACATCTCAGCGAATTTTAACACATCATCACAGCGAACAACATCTCAGCTAATTTTAAAATACACCCACTTATATCTTAAACTCGGAAATTGCAAGAAATAAGAAGCAAGAACTATTCAACCATGGTTTCAGTCAGATCGCACCTCCAAGGCGAACGCAGAAATGCTAGATCTAGTCAACGGGTAAGAATCATACTCATGTATTACAGCAAATCGCGTTTTCTGTATCGACCAGCGCCTTAGACATGAATCCAATTTGATGTCGGAAACGAATGCTGGCCATATCTGGAGTTACTTCGGCTCTCACTCCAGCGTTCTCCAATCTCCTTCATCCCCTTGTTCAAGGAACCCACGCCCCTTTGAGGAGATATCCTCAATGGAAGATCTTTATCTATCAGGCAAGATGGAGTAAGAAGGGTGAATCCCCATCCCTTCCATCCACTCCCCCCTTCCCAAGACGAGGCCGCGCCCCCTTAAGAAAATTTCTCAACCTAAAATAAAACGGTTCTCCCCTATGGTTCGCCTATTTCCCATAAATTAAGGTAGTACTTATGCCGCTGATTTTGCTGGGCACGCTTTCCTTGAAATTTTGCAGTCTGGTGACAAACCTACCTACAGACATGCGTCCAACCAAAAACGTCTTTTGCCTTAAAAAATATATTTCCTTTAAATGTAATGCCTAAGGAAGTTAAGTAGGTGGTATGGTCTAACACTTGTTTTTGGAGAGTAGATAAATCAACGCCTTAACACTTGTCAAAGATGGAAATATCCTTATCATAGGAAATTTTTTTTACCTCATTTAGAAGTTAAGGGTTATATTTTTTTTATAATGATTAGAAGGGATATCACACTCATCGTGCCCACCAAGGTGGCATTTCCCTAAGGCTATCTAATATATATATATACATATGCATAGTTAGACCCACACACTATTAAATATATGTGTAGTGTAATATATTTATAACCATAAATATATATGTATTCTCCTTTAGTTCCTAAATCCACGTAATGTAGATTTAACTTCTTTTACCAAAAGATGCCTTCACTTATATAAGGCTTTCATTGTGTATGAAACGCCTTTTCATATACATACATAATTTTCTATAATATATATATATATATATATATTTATTTCGATACCTTTTATTGGTGTAAGGTGGGAGTAACCTTATCATGGTCGAGGTATATTTTTTTTTTCCCTATTCTTCACAAAACCCTCTTTATGATCTAATGTATAGATTGTAGTCACTCTTAGGTTACCAGATTGTTTTCATGAGATAATTGCCCCGTGTTTGAGCCCTAAGCTCGCATGTCGGAATTAAGCATGTGACTAAGAAGTGGCTTACGGCTGAGGGCAAGGATGGCAGCTTGATTCCTTTGACGATATTGCAATGATTTTCCCATCACCTTTCCTCGACCTTCAGGATTATTCCCTTGTTTTTTACCCATCCTTTAGTGGATTACTTTTTGTTGTTAAGTCGCGGCATCGTGTTTAGTCTCCTAGACATACAATGTTAAGGAAGAAATCCCCTAACTCATGAGGTATTTGCTGGTGGGGCCTTGGCCTTGAGCTCCACACCAGAAAACAATTACAATAGACATTCACCATATACAACGCTTGGGGCATACACGAGGGACATTACAGGAGCTATGTGGTCATAGTGGTTGCAGTTCCTTTAGACATTGTCAAGGCAGGACTCCAATTATCCTTCAAAATTTCCAAGCAAATCTGGCCGCTAGAATCAATGTTACAATGGTAAATTCGAATTTTGAAAACCACCTACATTCATTTCAACCACAACAGAAGTGTGTTATGCATAAACCTTGGGCAACCACAATGGTATTTTATCAGTAAATGCTCATTGTTACTGTGATAAAATGCCATTATTACTTGTTTTCTTAAATCCTATTTGTGATTTCTGATAGTACAATTAGAAATCATAGGGACATCAGAGTAATAAATAAACCAATTAAATTGGGGTAACTACAGCAGAAGCAAGCTCATTACAAGCTTATTATAAATCATTGGTAATGTCTACTATGAAAACATAAATGTTTCAGCAGTCTTATTGAATTGCTAGTAACTGATGATGAAGCTAGTAAGGGTAGAATTTCTAATCCATGGAGGCTATGTACTGTGACCCAAGTGGAGGAGATTAAGATTATGTATAGAGAGAAAATTTTCATTAATTATACTATAGAGGCAAATTTGCAGTGGATGTAACTAGAATGGAGTCACATAAGGATAAATGTATCACATGCTTTTGAGGAAAAAAATGTATTACATGCTAAGAGAATTTTATAGTTTTGCTGATGTAATGAAAAACCTCAGCAACAAAATGATAATAAATAAGCAGGGTGCTACTTCAGGGACTCCTTTTTAGCCTAGGCTATAGCAACATAGGAGGTTTCTCACACTAGATAAAAAGGGGGGATATAAATTCCCTGTGACATTGAAGACTAACAACTTTGTCGTTTCTATTGCTCCATTTTCTTCGTAAAGTGCTTGTAAAGTGCCTCAAAAGGAGGATGGGTGTGGTGGTTTTGAGACATAGTGAATGATGCTTAGGTGGATCACCATGAGGAAGTGGCTAATGAATTAGAGGATGTATTTAATGTAGTTCGGATGAACGAAAGTGATCAGCTTTTTTTCCTAGAATTGGGCTAATACAGGGAAGGTTTTTCATTTACCATAAAATTAATTTGTTGCATTGAAGAATGGCATTAGTAACCCTAAAAATAATTTTTTGAAGCATGCAACCCAACCTTCAAAAATGATATTTAAAAGAGAAGGTCTCACATGGTTGTAGAGGTCCAACATGCCTATAATAGGATGAAAAAGGGTTGTTAATATGGAGAAAATGACATTGCCCACACCCCCCAAAAATAAACAACAACTCACTGATTTGCAGTAGCAAGTTTTCTATCAGGTTCCAATTTTTAGTTTTGATTTGGTGTAAGGATTCATATAGGTAAATATTTCGATACCTTTGCCAGAATTGTGACAATTTCTCGGTCAAAAGGAGAAGGTGGCTAAGCTACTTGGTTTTGGGTGAACCTATTGACTCAACTGATGAGAATCTACAGGTATACTTGGGCATGCAAAAAGAAGAGAGGATACCCCTTCCTTATTTATTTCTCTTCTAGTTAATGATTTTTTGTTACATAACTACAAGTTGGATTCTTGTGCTTTATCCAATATTATGTCATTGGAAGTGATGAGGGAGTTGGGTTTCAAGATTTCTAGATCGTACAGGGATGTTCATGCTATGTATTTGAGGGAATTTAAGCTATGAGGAGCATTGTCAAGGCTCTCAAAGTTGGTGTACATATAATTCTAGATAGGATGTTAATGATGGATGTGGTGGTGGTTGATTGCCCAACCAAATGGGGTATGTTGTGGTATAAAAAAATGGGCTTCTCGTGTAGGAAGTAACATTCAAATGGATTAGTCATATACTAATATTTCGATGGGAGATGGTTTTGTGGTCATATTAAACTAAGAACAACAATGGTTGCACAATGTTGAAGATCCTAGATATCTTGAGAATGAGATTCTTTATGTCGAATTCGATTTGGGCACTCATGTGGTCATGGCTATCTACAAACCAGAAATAAAGGAGGTTTATTGTACAACAGAAAAGTGGTCAAATGGGCTTCGGAAGAAGTACTTGATGGTGCACATTCTAGGTATGGGGTGAGTGCAGTAGCAGTCTTCACTTCACTAGATGCTAAAAGCTTTCCTCAACCTTTGATGTCTAGTCTAAAAAAATCTCCCTTACCTGAATCACAACTAATTCAGAGTTTTGAAAGAGTAGTTTTAGAATATTTATACACATTTTTATTGTTGTGTCCAATCCTAGGATCAAGGCCTCATATTAAGCCATGTTATGTGTACTAGCTCTTGGACCAGAGGGAGTAATCCTCAAATATTTCTTTTACTAAATATCATTCCCTGAATTCATTGACTAGTTCCAACTTCCTTTCCTTAATTCACTAAGTACTTCCCTTAATGACTAAGTTTTATACAAGCGGAGACGTGTATATAGACAGAGCTTCCCTGATGGATGTGAACGAGCTCATAAGACTACAAAGATAATAAAGATAGATGTAAGCATTGTAAATTAAGTAAGCTGATTTAAGGTCAAGCTTACTTAAAGACTTTGATAGCTTCGTAAAAAAATTGGCTACGAATGGAGCTTGGAGGATACTCAGTAATTGTGGCCTATGGGTTATGGTGGTCATTTAGATACATATCAATCCTCTATGAATTGTGGAGTGGTTTTTGATGCAAAATGAGAAAATTAGACTTGTATGTCATTATTTCACGTTGAAAAGGTGAAATGTCAGTGAAAAAATACTAATCGATAGGACAACCAAAATCAACAGCATGTTACTGATATTAATCATATTAAGCATAAAAGAAAGAAATATATATCGTTCAGAACCTATTCGCAGAAGGTTCTGCACCCAACCCCTATCATATTTAAATAATAATCCTTGCCACGATGGCTGATGACTTACCCATATTTGGAAAATGGACTTAACCCAAAAAAACTGGGATTTGTGATAAAGAACACACATAATGCTACTGGGATTTACCCAGTAGCATTTCTGATAAAGAAGACATAAAATTTGAATTTGTGATAAAGAACACACATAATGCTACTGGGATTTACCCGTATTTTGAAAATGGACTTAACCCAAAAAAACTGAACAGATGCAGAGAAACTGAAAATCACACAAAGCTGCACTTCATTGTGATCATATTGTGAGCCGGTTTAAACAAAGATTACCTGATCTCTCTATGAACTGTGTGTTCAAGCTGCTAGGGCCTCAACCTGAAAAGTCTTCATTAATATTGATTCTTGATCTGGAGTTGCATGGGGTTTGATCTACCATTGCGGGTTCTAGCTACTAGGGCCTCAAACTGGAAACCCCTGAACTGGAAAGATGAATAAACTTGAAACAATCTTAGCCTGCAACTCCCAAATAACCCGAAGTTCCAAATTGAACCAGTAAGCTCGGAATAATCTTAACCTGCAACTCCCAAATAACCCAAAGTTCCAAATTGAATAGTATTCACCTCTAAAACTAGATTACGTGATTATATAGGGCGAAATTATTCCCAATACACTCCATTTCCACGATTTAGGGACGATTTTCTGCAAATATATTCTCGAAAGGGGAAATCGATGGGCGAAAATACCCTTGTTTTGGATTTACAACCAAAATCAAAGTCGAAACTGCCAATAAAAATCTTCATAGCCATAAATCCGAGGCGAATAAGGTATTTTTAACAGATTCGAGTGTTTTCTATGGGCGATGGGAACAAATTTTACAGGAATCGGGGAGGCAAAATAAGTTTTTTGGCCTCTCCCTCCAGAAATGAAGGGGGCCATTACCCTAATTACTATTATTTTTTATTTAAATTTTGAGCGAATTATTTAAAATTTCGAAAAAACTTTCTTTATAAAAATTCGCCCTCCAAATTTTCTAAGTGCCCCTAATTTCGCCCTTGTGCGAATATTCGCCCCTAAAATTAACCATGTTTTATATGTACTAAAACTTCTTAAAGTGCTTGTCAATGCCATAAGACCAACATCCAAACCTGTTAACAATTCTAAACAAAGTAAATTTCCTGTAATAAGCCTCACCACAAGCAGGTCAGGAAATACCAATCCAAAAGACCAATCAAACAACTATCTTAGTTAAACTATCCCCTCCACAATATCCATAATTAAAATAAAAGATCCATAACTTTTCTACAGATCGAAACTAAGATCAAAACCACAGATAAGGGATTCTAAAAAAAATCAACCGGCAGACAAAAGATTTAGCATATCTCAGATCTATAAGAACTATGATATGAAATCATGCACCGTTTCTATTGCAATGCTGATGAGGCATCTTTTAGGAGCATACCATCTTTCAAAAAGGCACAAGACACCTGCGCCTACCTTTAGCTTTTAGTTGTAGATGTAGAAATGAACGAATAACACCATCACATGATTATCCTGCACGTTGGCCAATTGGATGCAGAATAACAAGTAACACAAGGAACATAACCCATCAAGGGCACACTAATGAAAATATCTCCAAATACTAGCCGATTGGATTGCCTCTATAGTTCTCCGATCTCGAGAGGATGCTTATATTAAAATAGGAATTATACCACAGCTCCATTATGTGTGAGAATGGTAAAAAAAAAATGTTTTTTCAGATCAACCCAAAACCCCAAATCAATTTACTTCATTAGCGAAGTTTGGACATAGAAACGTTAACAGTCCTAAAGGCAAGTTCAACGTCGTGTTAAAATGCATATCATTTAAAAGGTTGTCAAACCCCGAATAGCATTCCTCAATTTATAATAACCCATGCATGATAAATCAAACGCACATGTACACAAATCCAAATTGATTCAGAAGGTAGAACAGCCCCAAACGTATTCTTAAGCAAATGAGAACCCAAGCGTGATATATAACAAAAATACACAGTTGTGCAAACAAAACCCACACACATTCCGAAGAAAAAAAATCACAAATAAAACCCATATTGATTTCAGATATTAAATCGCATCATACGCATATAAACTCCAAACACAGGCATACATATGTCGATACAATTATGAAATTGCAGTATATGCATAGAAATTCCCTATTTTGCAAATCTCAAGCATGTACAACAAACGGTGGAATGCTGACAACGAAGGCAGAAATTCTGAATTCAAGCATGGTGAGCCTAGCGCTTGTATGCAACCACAAGACACTAGAACCTTGTCTATGAAAACAATTTCCAACTATTCCATATGTAATGTGTTTCCAATTTCAAACTTCAAACCATCTTTTCGGAAAGAAGGCCAAAGCCAGACAGACAATATTTAGGTCCCACTTCTTTAAATCGTCCACTTACTCATGAATAAAAACAACATTACCCTTATATGAACTTTTCTTTTTGTCAAGAACAATTTCTTATGTCTAGTCATGCATAAAGGAATTTAGTCTCTCTATCTATGCAACCTACTTGTCTTTAAAAAAATACAATCTTTCCCACATATTTTGTCTATACAATTTACCAAAATATTATATGCCCACCCATGCATAAAAAACAAAAAATCTTTTCTTTCTAAGATTCTTTATGATACTTTTAAACAAAAATGAAATAGTAAATTTCACATAGAATTTTATGCTCATTAGGGCATAAGCATGGCATGAACAAACATTATGACTATTCATAATTTGTCCTGAGAAATCACTGCTATTACCTTAATTCAGAGTCAAACTATTACTAAACACATGGTAACAAACTAAATACCCACTTCCAAATAAGCCACTTTTCATATATCTGTGTAGATTCTACTTTACAACACCTAGGGTTAGGAGATTTACAAACTTTAACTCATCTCTACATTCGGAAGAATTGTTCAACCTACTTTAAAGCGAATATTAAGAAGGAAAGGAAAAAAAAAACCAATCCTAAAATACGCACCTATAAAATAAAGACATTCCTCATTCTCCGGAATTCAGGAACCCAAATATTTTGATACACTTATTACATGACTCGATGGAACTAAATATACAGGCCCTAAAATTCAAACCCTACTCATGGAGTCATTGGGGCGTAAACCCTAATCATAAAAACCGTAACCCTACTCTGAACATAAGCCAAAGCCAACCACTTAAACTCCAAAACGTGTACATAGTCTTCGATTTAAAAGGCGATAACCATAATGGTTAACCAACAGCAACAAAAACAATCATAGGGCATAAAATCCTCTTAAATCGTACAGTATCACAGAGTAACATCATTCAGTCCTGAAATAAGACTTCATAAAAAGAAAATAATAGACAAGTATTGATTACACTACACAAGCTAGCAGCTTTCAGCATTCACAGAGGGGTATAAGGTAATAAAACTGCCTACTCAAAGATACAGCTCACATTCAAATCAAGCAATAGCAGAATCTTCAACCTAGATACACACAAAACAACATCTAATTATCTTTGTTCATAATAAGCCAAACTACTACACTGCTCATAGGAAAAAGTACTAATATGCCGCAATTTCTTCCAAATGTAACCCTGCGAAACTATCATGTCAGCCCATTGTTAAGGGTCCAGTGTTGTAGCTGGCTCTGATACCATATGTAATATACCCCATTACCTTAGAGCTATAAAGCATTCAAGAGGTCTGCAAAAATAAAACTTTTAGTAATCTTTTCACCATTTAACACATTTGTACTGCATTCATAATCATCATCATCATGTAAACAAAAGAAATAAACTAGCACAACATAGTAATAGAATGAGACAACCAATTTCATGTGGTTCACCCCAACCTTGGGGTTACGTCTACCAAAGATAGTCCGGACCAAACCGTCCTGATTTTTTATTTTTTTATTAAGTAATCAATCCAGGTTACAAATCCACAGTTACCAAACTGCAAAACCTTTCAGCAAGGCCTCTTATAGAGGATAATACCACATAGAGCATTTCTAAGGAGTTCAACCTATCTGAATTCTATATAAGACCCTTTGTCTTAGCATGTTTATCTTCAACTTCAGGGGAAATACACAAGACAATACTCCTTCATCTTTATTTTAGCATTCCATTCCCAAAGGTTCCTTTTTAGATCTATAAAACGTTCTACCTGAGCTGCTTTATTTTTCTTTTGATGCAGAACATAATATCTAAAACATTTCTCCCCACCAACTCTACTTCCTTACAGTTCTATCAAAAAAATACCACTGTTATTTAGGACACAAAATCTAAGCTGAAAACTTAAGGCACAACCCAAACCTTCAGAATAAATAACTATGGGAGGTACATTCCCCTACGCTCGCAAAAAAAGGAAAATATGCGTCCCATACCTTCCTCTACGTAGGCAGAAAAAGGAAAAGCTTTGTCACATGCTGGGTACCTCTACGCAGGAAGGAAAGAAAACAAGACTGATCGGAAGACTGCATTATTATTTTGTTTTGGCTTCCTGGCCTCAACAGAGAGGACGAATCAAACTTCAATTAATATAAATTCCAGGGCATTATCAAACTTTACTGCTTAACTTCAATTAAAAATAATTCTAGAGTTTCCTGAGTACTGTTTTTCTTTTGCCACAAGCTTTCTTTAGTACTGTTACTTTGTCAATGCACATAGGCCTCGATTGGAGTTTCCTCTCGCCGCGGTGCATTATAGTTTCAGAGATCTTTGAATCTTTAGTCTTGACAACTGCCAACCACCTAGATCAATCCAAAAAAACAGGAGGATGCATCATTCAGTTTGAGGTCAAATCTGGAAGAAGATTGTAAACAACCATCCACTCTATCAGGTAAGGAAAACAAAGCAGAGATGTTGGCTCTGAAAACATGCAGACTGCACTGGTTCGACTCTCCAAAATCCCATGTGGAACCCATTATATTTTTTTTATGACAATACATGCAGACCTGTAATCAAATATAACCAAAAGAAATATCTAGTAAGCGTGAACACTAAGCAGAAAAATGGATTGGGTTCTGGGTTCTCTACCTGGTTTTCTCGCTGGTCGTAGCCGTTTTTTTTTATCCACCAAAAGCTATGATCTGCGTAGGAATGCAGACTACAATAAATGCCGAAAGCAGACTGTAATGAGCCACGAGTAGACACGCGAATGGGGGGGGGTTTACCCATAAGAACTTAAACTTGGTAATAGAGACTCGATCTACCCAAACAAAACGTGCTCAAGCAGAGCCGCAGGATGCTCCAAAACAGAGATGGAAGGGACATCAGGAAAATCATGGTATTATTTTTATCAACCAAAAAAAATAGTGCCAGATCTATGATTAAAAAGACAAAACGAAACCTAATCATTTCCCATCCCTTCGTTACCCACACACATTGGATACAACAATATTCGATCTAGTTTTAGAGTAAAAAGAACCTAACCGTTTCCAATCGTCTCTATGTACTTATACATCAAAACTATCCTTCTGAAACCCATACGTTGGATCTAAGGAAGTAAATCAGCTCTTTTTGTTAAAATGGCTATTGATTGATACCTACAGGCTACCATACATTCTTGGGTCATACAAAATTACCAGATTTCGGCCTGGCCGCACCTGTCACGCAGATTGCAGAATTTTCTACCCACCAAGAAGAATTTCAGCTGCTTATAAGGATCGCTCCCCGTCAAGGATATTGCAGACAGTCTTATATATACTGAACGCTGTCTAAAGCACTATGCCATTAAACGCATCAACTCTTTCCTTCATGAATCCAAAAATACTGTGCTTCTCTCCATCATTCCCTCATGAAAAATTCTCATGACCCATTCATCCTAGAAAGAATGCCATGGTGAGGTCCCTCCTAGCTAAGAAAATCCTTCCACTGTTCTCCCTCTGTGAGCTAAGCGCTCCTCCCCAACAGCAGGCGAGACCCCGAGTATGATAAATCGTGGGTCCCCTCTTTCCTACCTAATCAAATTATTAAATAAGGTCCGAGTTCAAAACCGTTCAGTCACTACAACTGTCAAGGTTATTGGCCATTACTCCCCTTCGAAACCTCCCCTTAATTCATGCCAAGATTAGGGCACAAGTTCAAGTCATGGTTTCAGCCACTAAACGGTCACGACTGTCAAGGGGAAGATTTTATTTCCCTCATTCAAGCTGAACCTCCCTTCTAATTATGCCAGTGTTAAAGCCCGAAACATAAGGAGGATTTAATATTATACTTTTTCATTCATTCTGTCATGATACTCTACGTTCTCTCAATTAATAATATTTGTCTTTTAAATTTTTCTTTGTGCTTACATTATGATTTATATCATAATGTCTTTTATGTGAATAAACTTTTACCTCACTTTTAGGTTTTTTGCAGGTGGGGCCTTGGCACTTGAGCTCCTCACCCAGAAACCCTCATACAATAAATTACAAATGTTCCACGGCATAGAGGAGGGATATTACATTAAACTCCTCGGAGTGTATATTTGCATAACCATTCGACCCCATGGATATGAATTCCCACTCAAAATCGAAAACCATTTTTATTTTATTCCATTTGCTTTGAACAACAACAAAATGAATAATTAGCTATAGGTAAGGACTCTATTAAGGCGGACAATCCACATGTTACTTTCAGGGCTGTCATGTTACTTAGTTATGAATTGTTCCATGGATTCATATCAGATAGAAAAATACCTTAAGAGATTATTTATTAATTAGGTAGTGCATTCAAACCTTACTTGCATCCATGTAGTTCTATCTCAAGAATCGGCTTATTCACTGATTTCTCACTTAAAATTATATGTATCTTAAAATCAAGCATAACTCAACCTCACATAGACGCAAAATCAAATAAAACACAAATGAAATACATCAAATATGCCCATAAGAGAGAGATTCGCCAATATTTGTGGTTCGCCCAATCCATGGGCTACGATCAAATAAAAATACATTAGGCTGTGGCCTCAAACAACTTTTAGTCCACAATAGATGCACCATAAGATCTAACATATCATGCACATAAAAGATAAGTTGGGGAACACATAAGATTCAGCATAAGATATAACACATTAGGCGCACATAAATCTGGCAACGAGACCACATAAGATGCACTTAAAAAGACATGGATATACATGGTTCATCCTTCTAAGGTAATATGGATGAAGATGGAAATGGATATAATAATACCGATGATGAATTATGATGGTGATAAAACTCATTACAATGTAGGTGAGGAAAATTAGGTTGTTAACACTACTATCCTATTAACATCCCATTACCTAGAAACCACAAATCATATTTTTCTAATGAGATAATTTTAAGAAAAAAATATGGTCATATAAAAGGTGATTATCCTTTGGCCCTGGATCATTAATATATTTCACATACTCTCATCTTACAATAATATAAATAGTAGGAAAATATGATATGCGATAAAAAAAAAATAATGTTGTACAAACCATTTGTTTGAACCATTATGTATTTTATGGTCATACACATGGCCCATGAGATCAAAGGTAAATGTTATGACCTTACACACTTGATTTATCCCTTTATAATTCATAAGTTATAGATATATGTGCCTTGAGGGATATTGGATATACTCTTGGGTTATAAGGGCATCCAACTAGATTTGAACATCGAACTTGCCTAAGTTATCTGGAAGTTACCAATTTTCCATGATAAAAAAAAACTCCTTACTTGGCACCCTAGATCTAAATTGTATCTTATAGCATGCTCTAGGGAATACAAATCGTTATTGAAAGATGTTTTCTTTCTAATATATAATTATGGCTCACATATATATTAAAAGTTCTAAAATAGCCTTACCAATATCCATAGGTCCTACAAGTTTCTCTTCATGTTATGTTGTTTATGGCCCACGATCCCTAGAAATCGTGTGTATAATATTAGACCGTAAATGTTGTCTACAAAACATGCCCTTTCTATTGAAAACTATCATTCTTACATTACCTCTTCATATGGCCACCATGTAATACTTATAAAAAATATATTCCTTACATAGGGCATATGTGATGAACCAAGTCCTTATGCACATTCCATCTATTCCAAAAGAGAATTTTATGTTGATTTTATAATTTTGATTGTTTCTAATTTGACATCACACAAATATGACCATAAAATGTTTAATGAAATTGTGATTTTTGTTTGTTGAAATCATTGTTTTCTCAGTAGAAACGTATTTAGTAATATGTGCAAACCGATTTTACAATGTTAATGATATCAAATATTCTTTGGGGATACTTGAGGTATCAAGTGATCCTTAATAGAATCATCTATTATCCTCTTAGCCTTGACCATATCCTTCTCATTCTTTTCTTTTGCTTCATCTCCTTAAGGTTTTACGACTTCATCTTTGAAATAGCCTTTTAGATTATGTTCTTTAAAAATGAACATTTGCGACCATCAAAAGAAGATAATCAATAAAAAATATGAAGCAATGTAGGAAGTGATTGTATATAAAAAGATACGCTATTTGGAAAATCACAACAAATTTTAACTACGAGTTGTATCTTATATTCAATTATTCTAACTTAATCATTATGTACATGGAGATATTCATTGAATATAATTTTGTGGGACATACAAATATTGAAATGCCCTATATTTTGATATAACTTATGTTTCGCATTTTTTCATGAATTAACAATTCTGCGTTTTATGATGTTTAATTAAATTATCGTAATTTTTCAATGTAAAGATTAAGTATATGGAATAATGTTAGTAAAGTATATTACAATATTAGATAAATATTGATCCTCATAAAAATATGAGGATGAGTGAGTGGTATTTTTTTGTTTCATGTAATTTTTAACACATTAGTCATATGTGTCTTATGCTATTTAATTAATTTTTATATTTTTTATATATACTTTAGATATGTGAAGTGCTACTAGTAAATTATATCATAATATTAAAAATATATCATTCCAATAAATTATTTTTATGAGTAATTAGTTTAAAAAGTTTAACTAACGAAGGAACTGTTCAATTTTTTATTAAAAGATATTTTATGTCGATCATCTAACACTTTATTATTGAAAAATAGACATTTTGGTTTTCTATATTTCATTCATTTTGTGACAATAAGATGTCGTCTAAATTAAAATCACAATTATGACATAAAGAAAGATCATGAAATGGATGCAAATGTGATACATGGAAACGATTAATGTCGATTGTGTGGCAACATAATGTTAGAAACAATGACAACATTACAACATAAAGAGAAAGCATGAAATTAATGCAAATGTAACATGTGGAAATAATGTGTTGTCTTAAAAGTGATAGTTTGTATGATGAAAACATATTACAATGTTGTTGCGATAAATAAAATTTGGCGCATTAGTTTTCTATATTTTGTTGCTTTTGTAATAAGAAAATGTTAGAAACATAATCAAAATTTGTACCCAAATGTACTAGTGTTGGTACTAGTTGTCAATTCTAGGGGACCTATAGAGCTAATCCAAGGGAGAGTTCGTAAATATCCTTTGTATCAAATTCATCGTCCAAGTGACTAGTTGATGATCCCACAATGGAGAGAAAACAAGGAAAAGGTGGATTCTCTCTCACTTTCTAGTGGGATTTAGGTAGTATAACAATGCTTTGAATTTATCATTTCTACGGATACGGTGACCATGAAGTTTTTATTTATAGGATATATGATGGACATAACTCATGTTTATTTTCAATGTTGATCCTCTCCATTGCAATGATGATTTAAAGTCTAGATGCTAGGGCTTGGATGACCAAATTAATAGTTAGTTTTGACCTTAATGTTTTTTTTAATCCACTTTCAACATCTACTTTTGTTTTCAAAATGTGCAATAATGAATGACCTATAAATTGAATTATTTCACTAGACCATGGGTTTTTATGCCAAAGAAACGACGTAGGGTGTGAGCTTTAACATAACTTCAATGACATGTGTTATTAACTATTACACCAAAACTAGAAGCTATTAATAAAGGTCGCCTACTAAGATACTAAAATCTTGATGTCATGAACAATTACACAAAAATATTGAGGTGTTAGTCAATCCTTCCAATTAGGATCGTAACATTCCACCATGCTCCATAGTCTAGACTCTATGTTCGATGTGTATTGATATGGTGGTTCCCTCTTTGATCCATATGAGCCCCTAGTGATCACTGCAATGTTGAAATCTCCATCCACTACGTGAGTGAAACCTAGGTGGAAGCTTTGATACTAGATGTGGTGAACTGTTACACCAAAACCCCAAGGAGTTAATGAAGGTCACCTACTAGGATCCTGACAACTTGCTCGATATGGTTAAATTTTGAATTGTCGTTCATTTTTTGGTCATTCTGCTAAGGTCATATGGATTAATGATATTGACATGGGGTTAATTCTACCAATGATAACTTATGATAGTGATGAAACTCATGACAAAGTAGGTGAAAAAAACCAAGTTTTTAACAACGGTAGCCTATTAACATCTCATTACCTAGTAACCACTAAATATATTTTTATAATGATCTCTTGTTAAGTGAAAACTATGGTCATAACAAAGGTAGTTGTCCTTCGGACTTGAATCATTCATTATAAGACACAAAATGTCATCTTACTATCATAGATCTATTAAGAAACATATGATATGTAATAAAACAAATAATGTTGTACAAACTAATTCTTTGAACCTTTTCCTACTTATGGTCGTACACATGGCCCATGAGATCGATAGGTAAATGTTACGACCTTAAACACTTTCTTTATCCCTTTGCCATGGTATGGGTCTAGTGATCCATACCTAGAGCACTTATACACTCTCCATCAAAATATGTTTACTTGGAACCTAACATCTACATGGTATGTTAGACCATACTCTCTACCACGGGATCAAAATCACTATCATAGGATGATTTCTTGCTAATGTATAATTTCAAGGGCATGGAAGATACTTACCAATAATCATAGGTACTACAACTTTCTCTTAATGTTCCATTGTTTATGGCCAATGATCCCTAGAGGAAGTTGGTATAATGTTAGACCCTAACTTTTGTCTAGTTACCATATCGTTTGTCTTGAAAAATAACACTTTTACTTACATTTTGATAAATGGACACCATAAGAAAATCATTCTTTATGTAGGGATAATGTGATGGAACAAGGCCTTAGCAATAAGCTATCTATTTCAAAAGAGAATTTTGTGTCCATTTTATGAGTTTGAATTTTGCTAGTTTCACATCACATAAATTTGACCATTAAATCTTTGATGAAATTGCAATTTTAACTTGTTGAAATAATCATTTTTTAAATACAAATACATTTAGTTTTTGCAACTTAATTTTGCAATGTTGATGATCCATATCTATAATTCCATAAAATACAAAGTGGTTATTGTAAAATTTTAGATAAAAAATATGATATCCCTTTCTATTATTTTGATCCACTCCAAGAACTACTTCATAAACCAATTAAAGTTTGAAAAAATATTTAATCACTTTCATTACACACATTTGAGAATATACCTTAAATATAACAATAATTAATTAAAGTCATAATAAAAAAATGATATGAAGTTCATCGTAACTCTAAATTTATAATTACTTGAAAAAGTTTATGAAAATATATTAAATATTAATCCATAAAAATCTCATAATCTTTATTTAATTAAATTAATATTAATATCATAATTTTTAAAATGCAGAAAACGTTAGATAATTTTCATAAAAGACAATATTATAGAAAAATAATAATAATGGTACAATATAATTATGAAAAAACATTGTTTAATTATTTATGTTGAAAAATTTGTAATATCAATTCAAAATGAATATACGGTATTTAAAGTCTTCGTTGTAAGTTATTAAATGAAATTGACCATTTTTATAAGTTATCAAACGAAATTGACCATTTTTAAGAACGGTAACAACAAACGGCCACTATTTTCCGTCTATCAATCAGTTGAATTGATGAATGAATATCTATATTTCTGTTTATTCTTGTAAATGAATAGTGTCAAATCCTATGCCATGACTCTTCCTGCGCAGTATGATTCTTGTGAATGAATAGTTTGAAACCCTATTTCATTATTCTACCTGCACAGAACGAATGAGAAACATCTATATTAAAAATAGGTAGGTGGGTGTGGGGAAGAGATTGTTTCC
>LPNX010099623.1:0-24440 GCA_001517045.1 Pseudotsuga menziesii
GAGTGTTGATGTATTTGTAACTTCAGAATGTATTCATCTATGTATATTATGTCTTGTAACCCGATGTTTATTCTGGGATGTATCTATTATGTAATTGAGTCATGTTGTCATGCCCCGATGTTCTGATTGGGAGGATCTATTATGTAAACAAGTCATGTCAAGTCATAGTGGGTAACCCTCTGATTGTCTAAGGGTTAAAGTCCCTGCAGTTCCGGGGCACTAGGGTTATTAGACTCTCCTAGTAGAGGTCAGCCCTAGTAGGGTTTTATTCATGTTGGGATTAGTATAAATAGAGAGCTAGACTCTTTATTTATCACACAACTCATACACACTCAATTGTAGCGCATAGTTGAGGAAGGGAAGACACTGGGGCTAGATAAGAAGAAGGATACTGCTGTCGGAGATCACTTAATTATTTGGGCTTTTCTATTTTGGTACAGATTCTATCTCTGAGGAAGTTGCGGGGTTTTCTCCTTTATGGTTTCTCCGAGTAAAAACACTATGTTCATTGTCTCTTGTGTTTAATTTTTGTGCTTATTATTCTCTCAGTTAAAGATCCCAATAATGCTAGATTAATGTTGAAAAACTAACACGGTATCAGAGCTAACCTGAGAAGAAGACACTGTGCAGCTGCGGGAACTAGGGATTCCTAGTTTGTGTATCTTCCTCCACATATTTTCAGAAAAAGTAAGGTGGAATAACTCTCCTCCTTAGGGTGCATCTTTCTGTTGAAACAGAATCCAATTCTAAGGTTTTTCAGTTTTGGACCCAACACTACTGCCGAAAATTAGGGCTTTTCACATAAGAGGCATTTTTCAGTGAGCCCAGGCCTGGATTGATCTCCTCCCCAAAATAGAAGGTAGGGATAAATTTCAATGAATTTGGGTGGGAAGAACTCTGGAAAAACAAAACCCTAATTTGCTCCTAATCCAGTGCTGCAGGATTTTTCTGCTCAAGTTTCAGATCTGATATCTTAAACCTAGTAAGATCTAAGATCTTTTGTATTTCCATTTGAGGTTCTTAGTTAAGATGTCTCATCATACCAAGCTTGATGGAAAGCTTGAGGGAGCTGATAACTTCCAAGCCTGGAAGTATAGGATCTCCCTGGTCCTGGAAGAAAATGAGTTAGCCTCCTACATCCATGAGGAGGTTCCAGTTCCAAAGGGAGATGAGGCAAAGACCTTACATAAGAAGAATATGGTTATGGCAAAGAGGATCATTGCTGATTCTATCAAGGATCACCTGATCCCATAGGTGTCCTCTTTCAATACACCTAAAGCTATGTTTGATGCCCTAACCAAATTGTTTGAAGGGAAGAACATAAAATGGAAGATGACTCTAAGAAATCAACTGAAGAATGTGAAGATCTATAATGCAGAGACCATCCAGTCTTACTTCACAAGGGTTTCTCAGATCAAGGAACAATTGGAAGTAGTAGATGAAGAAGTGGAGAATGCAGAAATTGTGATGACCACCTTGAATGGTCTCCCTAGGACATGGGACTCTTTCATTCAAGGGATCTGTGCTAGAAAGAAGTTGGTCAATTTTAGCAGCCTGTGGGAAGAATTCTCTCAAGAAGAAGCTCGAATAGCATCTCAGAAGACAAGATGGGAAGTGAAGATCAAGCTCTCACAGTACAATCCAAGAAATCCAGATTCAGCCATCACAGAAGTAAGTACTCTCATCTTAGAAATAACTCTAGAATTCCTAGAGATAGGTCTAAGTATATTTGCTATACATGTGATGAAAAATGACACTTTGGTAGAGATTTTCCTAAGAACAAAAGTAGCTCTCAAAAGAATAAGGGAAGCAATAAAATACATCATGCTCATGCTGCAGAGGATGATGAACCATCCAAAAAGAGATCCAGATATGAAAGTGAAGATTCTTCAAGTGAGGATGAATATGTTTTGATCTCCACTCTCACAGGTAACATTACTCATGGAACTGATGATTGGCTTATAGACAGTGGGGCTTCCAAACATATGACTGGATTCAAGGAATCCTTTGTGAAACTCTTAGAGCATGAATCACCTCACAAGGTGAAGCTAGGATATGACTACCAATATCCAATAAAAGATAGCGAAAGCAAAGCAAAAGGAATCCTGGAAATCATCCACTCTGATGTACGCGGTCCTATGTCATCAAGCTCACAAAGGGGGTATGCATATTATGTTTCTTTTATTGATGACTTTTCTAGGAAGACATGGGTTTACTTCATGAAAAACAAAGATGAAGTATTCGACAAATTCAAGGAATTCAAAGCCTTGATCAAGAACCACACTGAAAAGAAGATCAAGAATTTTGATCAGATAATGGTAGAGAATTCACTTCAAATGAATTTAAAGAGCTATGTAAAGAATCAGGGATTAAGAGGGAGTTTCCACTCCTTATAATCCACAACAAAATGAGATTGTGGAACGAAAGAACAGAACTATCATGGAAGCTGTAAAAGAAACAAATCAACAAATCACTAAGATCACAAATAAGGAAGGTAGAGGAGGAAATGACTAACTTTAAAGCATACCTTTTTTCACTTGAAAGTCAAGCAATATCTTGTGAGATGCACCTTACTTGGGATAGACAAATCATTGCATTTTATTGTATGGAAAACCAAGGAAGTGAAACTTCCTCTAGTGAAGGAATTTTCTTACTCTCACATTAAAAAGATTAAGAGAAGTGATGCCTTGGTGAGCATATATTTATATCTATGTCCTTGAACTTCCTATGAAAACATCAAGGTGATAAGATAGATGCTTTACAAGCTAAGATGGCCAAATACTCCTGCTCACAACTTTGTTTTCTTTAGACTATAAAAAATAAAGCAAGGCAAGTTCTAACATCAATGAGTCTACCTTGGTATGGTTTTAACATATCCATCTTTTAGTCTCAAAAGCTTTATATACTTTCTCACTATCTCCTTGAGTTTCTCGAAACCATCAAACTCTTGATAAGGAGAGCATACACATATAGAAAGGCCATAAAAGAAAGCACCCCTAACACAAACCAATTAAACCATTAGTAAGAGAACCATAATAAGATGACCTAGGCCAATATAATTAGTCTTCTCCTATAAACAAAGAAAAATATCTTTTAAAATTTAAAGTTTCAAAGAAAAAATATAAATAACTATGATAATAATTAATCCCTAATAAATACTAAAATCTATTTTACATTTTATATCTTTACTTTTATTATTATAAATAATCATATAAAAACTAAAATTAAACAACTATATATTAAAATCATAAAAATAAAACTTAAAATTACAAGTACATACGAAATGACTTAAAAGTGAAAACTTAAATTAAAAAATAACATAAATTTACTTTTACACTAAATAAATTCAAAAATTGAAAAAAAAAACACATAATTTAATACTTCTTAATAGATAAAGGTAACATCAAAATAAACTTACCTGGAAAAACGAAGTGATATGATTACATTCTTAGTGATATGATTACATTCTTAGTAAGGGTGAAATTGTCTAGATGGATGCCTAAAATAAGCCACAACCATGGTATTCCACATAACTCTATTTTTACTAATGGATTTATCAAAAACCCGTCGTGTATATTCCAAGATCCCTTACTTGGAACACATGTTCATGAGATTGGTTTCTACTCACATTTTGTTTGACTCGAGCTCTCAATATACGAGCATGGATCTCATATTGGCACACGCTTACAATTGAGAAGCCCATGTTTTTGTATGTGGGTCTTTTTAAAAATGATACTAGCATATCTAAGTTGAACTTGTCTTTTAATTAGTTATATTCTATAAGGAATAACCAAAAAAAACTAAGCAAATTAAGAGATAAAAACAAAACCCATTCATTCCCTAAAGATACAGCTTGAATCCATTTTTTCATGTTGTTCCAACCAAGAAGATTGTTATATAATATTCTTCCTGTTACGACATAGTTTGTTGCTCTCTTCGTAGTCTTTGCTAGTGATTTCACATTTCCAATTGTACCATTATCCTCATATTATTCAGCCATTAACCCAGCCAGTTATTAATTAAGAAGACCCAACAACATTTATTTCCAAAATATTGATTGATGATTCCATTTAGCATTGACGATTCTATTAAACATTCAAACTAGATATGGGGCTGGAACAAAATGAAAGATCCAATATATATTAGTGGGCCACCCACCCAATCCACAATACAAGGGAAATGATTCTCCCACCACTTCTTTGCACCCATAAAATGAATGTGAAAGAAAACTCATCTTTCAATTTTAGTTCATTTCCATGACCTTTCATATGCCCAGGGGTCTCTACCACATGCATTTCATGGTCTCCAAACATCCATTTTTCACCATCACGCAAAGCAACATCATTTCCAGGAATTTGGTCTTTGCCAGCAAAAGGTCCAATTACATTGGAACCATATGTGTCCTTCAGTTCTAAGTTCCCACCAGTATGTGTTGAATTTGTGAACCTATTGAACTACAAGAAAATGAGAGAAATTGTCAAGTGGATTACGCAGTGGAATCTCAAGAACAATCTACACCTTAAATGTCCAAACCAGTGATGCTAATGACCTTTTTGTTGGGATACCTACCACTTATAGAATGCAGAAGAAGATAGAAAATGTCATTTACCCACCAGCATCCCACCCACCACTAGAGATAGAAGAAAATGAGGAAGATGAAAATGAATCCTCTTAGGAAGGATCTTCATAGTCTAATGGTGCCACTATGGCATCAAAATACAAAGGATTATTTATTGAAGCTAGCTTTTCTTTATTAGAACATTTACTACAAAGTTTTATTTTTACTAAGGTAGTATGTCAGAATCTATACTAGCAAGCCCATTTTGAAAAAGATAGATGTATGTTGGATTTTGAACTACTATTGCCAAAGGACAGTTTTGAATTTCCATATTACACTGGAAATTTTGCTAAATGGGACATTCTAGAGTGTTTCAAATCAATTCAATTACATGTTTCTGTATGAATCAAAGAATATTTATGTGAGGATGGGCAGTTAAACTACTATCAGTATCCAAGAGCTGGTATAGTTGAAAGAGTGTGGTATGCAAGTATTGCATGGGTACCCTCTATCATGCACGTTCTGTAATATATATTTGTTGGAACTTTAAAATGATGTTCCATGTTATCTTCACTCTCATGTTTATGAATGTGTGCATATACTCTTTTAAACCAACAAGATTCAAGTTTTGCACATCCAGTTTCACTTTAGGTGTTATTTACAAAAGTGCCATGGCATTATCTTTTCTCCAGAATTGTGTATAATGTTGTATTCTAGCACTTTTGGTTGGATGTGTACATTCAATTATAATGAAATTGTAGTTAGAGATGCATGTTAGATCCCATTGCTGCTACAACGATTGCTTAAGGGAAATTTTGCTCTTTGATCTAGTTGGGGACAATAAGGACTGTTGTAACTGTATCCTTGATCCAGTTGATGCCAGCACATATGTTTTGGCTATAAGTATAAGCTCCATCTATGCAAAAGTCTAAAATTGTCAAATTCCTCACCTTGAGTTGGTAAAGGCTAGCTAAGCCATACTATGTTGCATATAATACTCACCATGATTTGACCATGGTGAGAAAGGAATTTTTTGTTGCAGTTTTGCATGTTTCTTCTCACCTTGAGTTAGTCAGGTTTTTGCAAAAACAGAAAAAAAAAAAAAAAACATTGCTATTTTTGCAAATCAATCCCACCTACATTAAATTATGTATGTTGGTTTTCAGAAAAATACCTCTGTTTGTTTAGGCTGAATTGTCCACACCCTGCAATCATCGCAGTACACCATACCACATTTCACTAAAGCATTTCATTAAAGAGCTTGACGGCCTTGTCAAAAATCCCATTCTTTGCATATCCTGCAATCATGGCAGTCCACGACACCACATTCCTTTCAAGCATCTTCTGAAAGAGCTCAATAGCCTCATCGAAATACCCATTTTGGGCTTACCCAGTAAACATACTATTCCATGAAACCAAATTTCATTTAGTCATTTTGTCAAACATTTTGCATGCAACTTCTACAAAACCACATTTTGCAATACATGTCTACAAAAGCGTTTCCCAGAAAGAAATTGGATTGTACTTCACTTCTTATTATTTCATGATGAAATTCCTTGCCGTATTTAAAAGTCAACAAACTTGGACAGGCCGGGAGAATGCTGGTGAAGGTGAAGGAAATTGGCTGGATGCCCACTCTCCACGTTATATCAAACGATGATAGCACTTCCTCATGTAGACCACGCCTACAATAAGCTGCAATCATGACAGTCCATAAGAAAATGTTTCACTTTAGCATTTGACCAAAAACCATGTGAACATCGGCAAAAACTCCGCACTTGGCTCATACTAGCAAAACCTTGTTCACTAAAAATTTCTTACCATATTTAAAAGCCAACAAACTTGAACAGGCCGAAAGAATGCTGGTGAAGGTGAAGGAAATTGGTTGGATGCCCACTCTCTGCGTTCGATCAAATGGTGTTAGCACTTCCTCATGCAACCCACGCCTGCAATAAGCTATGATCATGACAGTCCATAAGAGAATTTTAACTTTAGCATTCGACCAAAAACCATGTGAACATCGGCCAAAACTCCACACTTGGCTCATACTAGCAAAACCTTGTTCACTAAAAATGTGTCACCGGATTCATATCCTATGTGAATTATGTGGGAATGAACTTGTTTTCCTTCGAGGTAGAGCTTTGTTGTTTACACAGGCCTGCGATAAGATTGCATGAACAGAAGAATATAGGAGAATTCCTCTGTTTCACACGAGATGCAAAGTGTTGAGTGCATCTTTCAAATGGTTTCTCACACCAAATTTTCTACAATCTCGATGCATATCGACAAAGGACAAGCATTTAATTGCATATCGCATTTCAAGAGAGGCTTTCATAACTCCCCTTGGTTGTTTTCCTGTAAATGGGCCCCAATGGGGAGAGGCTAAGCGACTTCTATTAGTTTCACATAGTCGACTAGACTAGGTCCCAACCATAATCTTCATGATCATGATCATAAATATTCATAATCATCATTTGGAGAAAAATTAGAAATCACCAATGTAATTTGTTTTCCAAGGCTAGGTTCGGCCTAGGTAAACCCTAATGACCCAATGTTGCATTGAAAACCATGGTACCCATGAAACTATGCAAATCCTATGTATTATTTATGTCCACCCATTTCCAATGGCCTTAATCATTTCAAGATCCATTGTGACAGCATTCATGGAAATGATGTGCGCAAAGATAATGGGTCTCGATATGAAAGAAGGAACATTTTGAGAGCTTAGCATAAATATATGTACTCTTTTCGAGTTTATGAATAGATTAATATATAATTAAGGAATAGTTGAACAAAAGTTTTTAGGTACTTATGAAATAAGGAATAACTGAACGAACTTGTCTAGGTATTTATGAAATTTACCATTTATGAGATTCATTAATACTATAGGCACATTAGTCAACTTGAAAGGAACCACCACAAACCCGCCATTCTTAAATCAAAATGTAAAATCCGTTTTCATGATATTTGCATCCTTTATTTATAGATTATCATACCCCAATCATAGATCAATCCTAAAAAACATTGTGGCCCCTTTAATATAATAAAAAAATCATAGCTATAAGGAAATGGATATTGATTATATATGGTGGCCTTAATATTCAACTCTATGTAATCTATACACAACATCTAGGAACCATCCTTCTTACTCACAAAGATAATCGGTGTTCCCCAAGGTGACATGCTAGGTTGGATTAGCCCTAAATCAAAAAAATTGTTCATATGCATCTACAACTAATGAAATTCAAGCATGGGCATAAGGGAACTTATATATTGTCTTTGGTTCAACAAATAACACCAAATCACAATTGGGAGGAATTCCATGCAACTCTTCAAGAAAAACATTTGGAAATTATGACAAGATGGGTTATGGAATCAAAACTATGCCACCACAATATGTATCTAGTAGCCCTTCTTGGGACTTATTTTCAACTACAATAATGATACAAATTGCAAGGATACAACCATGTTTGTCCCTCTCAAAACATTATCCTTCCCTTCATCATCTAAGAAATGAAGTAACTTTCTTATGTAATCTAGCAGAATTGAATGCACGTACAACCAATCCATGCCTATGATTAGATCATAATATCCCATTGTTTTCTATCATTGGGCTATGTGAGTCACATGCACTCCAATATACAAATCCATCAATCTAAACCACTACTTGAATCCTAAGGTCATCTCAACGATGTTAAAATCATATTTCCTAATAGCCACCAAGCCACATCTATACAATGCATTTGGTAAAATAAATCTCTGAGATGTGGTTCTTGGATCAATTAAAATAGAAAGAGTAACATCCTTTCTTTTACTTGTGATCTCCAAGAATGTTAACTAGTGCACATGGTTGTTCATTTCTATATGGTTTTGGTGATCTCTCCCAACATCTCCCACCATGTTGTAATTCTTATTAAATATAGCTCTAGTGATCTCCCTTTGTAAAATTTCTCAAAATGGGTCGCTCCACATGTCCAATAACCTCCTTTTAAATATGTTCAATGTGTTCTCGGTTGGGAAAGATTAGTTCAAGCACTACTCTACTGAGTATGTTTAGGGAAATAATTGTTACATTGTATGATAAGTATGAATGGTGGTTAATTACACCTTGGTTGGTTCTTTATAACCCCCATACCGTTTATAACCCCCATACCGTTTCCTCCTGGTTCCTCTTTGTGCCATTAAAAGTATGTTTTGGAACTTCCTCATAGCAAATGACTTTGATGTGTTCCTCTAGCAACACTTCCCTTGATGGTCATATTCAATTTGTAAAAAATGTGTTCACATTTAGTTTATATGTATTTAAATGAGGAGCATGCCTTGGCATCTTTCTAAATTGGGCCTCGTACTCTTCCACCATCTAATTGGATTGATACAACACATTGATATCATTCAAATGAGACTAAAAAAAATCCTTAGAAAGTTACCTCTACCAGAAATGTTCCTTGGACAACTCCCATCTGATCATGGATGTCTCAAGACTAAGTTCAAGCTCCATAAGTTGAAATATGGCCTATCATGTTTTCTTATTACTAGAGTAATCCCTAAGTGAGGATAACATTACCATTCTCTTCAATGATTCTTCATCTAGCTCTCCTTTCATGGAACTCTAAAATTTTGTCAACTTCACCTTTTATAACTCCAATGATGGTAATCTCGAGGAGAGCAAGTTTGTGGAACCAAGCTTCAATATTCATATATATATAGAAATACATTAAAATACATACATATATGGATATATATATAGTTCACAACATATGTATGTTGTTGTAGAGATTCCCTTCTTTATTCTTGTTTCTTGTAAAAATATTTTCATTGTTGTTTGAAATGTGCACATATCAATTATTAGTAGCAATATTTGATTAGACCTTTGATTTACTGCACAAAGCTATCTCGCAACAACAACCTTCTTCAGGGTCTACTTTGTTTACAGGACAATGCATGTTTTATGATATAGCTTAAAGAAATGCAAGGTATATCTGAGCTAGTTTTCTACAGGAATGCCCAACTTTCGATATTCCTTTTGACAACTAGATCAAGTATAGAGGGCGTGATATTCAATATGTTTTCTTTATTTCAAATTGAAAGGGATTTTGAGCATTAGGACTATCACCAATGAAGTTGTCCAGATGTTAATTGGTGTCAAAGAAAAGTGATATTTTCAATAGATGGATGTAGTGAAAGCTGAGCTTATCATGCATAAAATACTTAGTGATGGATCAAATTGATCATCCGCACATTTTAAGGTAGATAATCGATAACAAACATCAGCCAAATGACAATTTACAAGGGAGATGCCAGAGATTAAGTTGAGCAAAGTTTGTGAACATATATGGCAATATTTTCTTCATGTTGATTAATATATAGATATTCCACTTTGTAGTCTAGTTGCTATGTGAACCACGAGGCGTATCTAAGAGTCCCCTTTAGCTATTACTTAATAGTATACATTATTAATGGTTTAGGGAGTAGTATGTACAAGCTCAACTTTAGAATAGCTAAAGCTTATCTTCCCCAATAGTTTCTCCTTCATAGTATTCTGTGAAGGAGAGAAGGCCAATGGCCATGGGGAGCACTTCCTTGGATAAACTATATTCCTTCTCATTGTGTTCTCTATAGACGTGCTAGAAGTCTAACTTGTGAAATTAAGCTTTGAGTTTGATAGTATTGAGGCACCAGGCATCTAGATCGAGGGTTGAGAGTGTTGCTTTTCCATTTACCAAATTGATTATGACAGATGAGCCCCCATAAACATGGAGAGTGGGGATCGCAATTTATTTCGAGAAGTACATAAGAGCCCAAGGAGACAAAAGTTCAACTCTGGTATTTAAACCAGTCTTCAATATTTCCCAATAAGTAGGATCATCCCAAGCCAGAAAATAGTTATGACTTCTGTTTAAAAAATTGATGGTAGCCCGAGAAAATGAACATTCAACGAAGAGATGATAGACAGATTCATCAGCAGTTTTGCAGAGACTACATTTGTTCGGCCCAGACCATCCTTTTTTACTCAGATTTTCCCATGTATTAATGTGGTTCTCAATGCACAACCATACAAAGCATTTAATTTTTAAAGGAACATTGAAATACCAAAGTCAGGAGTGTAATCTGATTGGAGAGGGAGGCAACAATGATGATACAATGAGATCATAGGCCAAGCTGGCAGAGATAGAGATTGAAACCTTATTGTGCATCCAAAGAAGAGTGTCCTCGGTTTCCTGTAATACAATTCCCCTGTGAGCTAACCCCTTTACATAATCAGTCCATTGCACAACCCAGACACCATCAAGATCCAAATCAGTAGCCGATAACCAGTAAGACTGATGGTTAGAATTAGGATCCATATTTCGAGCTTGATTGAGATGAGAGATACCATAATCATATAGGTAGTCTCTGAGACCCTCCGGGAGCAAAAAAGTAGAGTTCAGACCCACTGTGGGATCAATCCCCAATCTAATGCACCTACCATCACCAACCTTCTAGCACGGTTGTCTAGTAATCCAAGAGAGGGTTCTAATGAAACCATTCAAGAAGAAGGAAGTACCTTGTACAGGAAAATGTTGATTGTGTAGCCAGTCATCAACAGAGAAAATTTTAAGATATTTGTGACCAATGATGTCACTCTAGGTTCCTCTACCATTTAAGACCATCCATATACTTTTCAATCTGAGAGACATACCAAACCATTCAATATTTTTGATGTTCCATTCACCATATTCATGGGTTTTGGAGATAGTGTCCTAGTCCACTAAGTGCATTTTCTGTCTACGTTCTATGCTGCCCCAAAGAAAAGTAAATATGAAGTGTCTAAGACATCTTAAGATTGATTTTGGAATGCGATCAAGAGCAAACCAATATACCGCTAACCCAGAGAGGACAAATTTGACAAGAATCAATCTTCCACCAAGTGATAGCATTCTACAAGCCCAGTTACAAGTTTTTTTTCAAACATGATAATGATATTAGCTAATCCTTCCAAAGTACGATATATACTTTAGCTAGTTCTTTGCATAGTGAAGGAGAGGCCACTTCAACTTAGAGTGAGAGATTCACAATCCTTCCTCGATATGACCATCATTGGAGTTATAAAAGGTGAAGTTGACAAAATTTTAGAGTTCCATGAAAGGAGAGCTAGATGAAGAATTATTGAAGAGAATTGAAATGTTTTCCTCACTTAGGGATTACTCTAGTAATAAAAAAACATGATAGGCCATATTTCAACTTATGGAGCTGGAACTTAGTCTTGAGACATCCATGATCACATGGGAGTTGTCTAAGGAAGATTTATACTAGAGGTAACTTTCTAAGGATATTTTATAGTCTTGTTTGAATGATTTCAATGTGTTGTATCAAGCCAATTAGATGGTGCCAGAGTACGAGGCCCAATTCAGAGAGATGCCAAGGCATGCTCCTCATTTAAATACATAGAAACTAAATGTGAACACATTTTTTACAAATTGAGTATGACCATCAAGGGAAGTGTTGCTAGAGGAACAGATCAAAGTCATTTGCTATGAGGAAGTTCCAAACCATACTTTTTATGGCATAAAAAGGAACCAGGAGGAAATGGGATGGGGGTTATAAAGAACCAACCAAGGTGTAATTAACCACCATTGATACTTATCATACAATGTAACAATTATTTCCCTCAACATACTTAGTAGAGTAGTGCTTGAACTAATATTTCCCAACCGAGAACACATTGAACATATTTAAAAGGAGGTTGTTGGACATGTGGAGCGACCCATTTTGAGAAATTTTTCAAAGGGAGATCACTAGAGCTATATTTATTAAGAATTACACCACGGTGGGAGATGTTGGGAGAGATCACCAAGCCCATATAGAAATGAACAACCATGTGCACTAGTTAACATGCTTGGAGATCACAAGTAAAAGAAAGGATGTTAGTCTTTCTATTTTAATTGATCCAAGAACCACATCTCAGAGATTTATTTTACCAAATGCATTGTATAGATGTGGCTTGGTGGCTATTAGGAAATATGATTTTAACATCATTGAGATGACCTCAGGAGTCAAGTAGGGGTTTAGATTGATGGATTTGTATATTGCAGTGCATGTGACTCACATAGCCCAATGTTAGAAAACAATGGGATATTATGATCTAATCATAGGCATGGATTGGTTGGAGGTGCATTCAATTCTGCTAGATTACATAAGAAAGTTACTTCATTTCTTAGATGATGAAGGGAAGGAAATGGTCTTGAGAGGGACAAACATGGTTGTATCCTTGCAATTTGTATCATTATTGTAGTTGAAAATAAGTCCCAAGAAGGGATACTAGATACATATTGTGGTGGCATAATTTTGACTCAATATCCCATCTTGTCATAATTTCCAAATGTTTTTCTTGAAGAGTTGCATGGACTTCCTCCCAATTGTGATTTGGTGTTATTTGTTGAACCAAAGACCATATATAAGTTCCCTTATGCCCATGCTTGAATTTCATTAGTTGCATATGCATATGAACATTTTTTTGGATTTAGAGCTAATCCAACCTAGCATGTCACCTTGGGGAACATTGATTATCTTTTGTGAGGAAGAAGGATGGATCCTAGATGTTGTGTATAGATTACATAGAGTTGAATATTAAGGCCACCATATATAATCAATATCCATTTCCTTATAGCTATGATTTTTTTTTTTATATTAAAGGAGCCACAATGTTTTTTAGTGTTGATCTATGATTGGGGTATGATAATCTATAAATAAAGGATGCAAATATCATGAAAACTGCTTTTACGTTTTGATTTAAGAAGTGCGGGCTTGTGGTGGTTCCTTTCAGGTTGACTAATGTGCCTATAGTATTAATGAATCTCATAAATAGTGAATTTCATAAATACCTATACAAGTTCATTCAATTATTCCTTATTTCATAAGTACTTAGAAACTTTTGTTCAACTATTCCTTAATTATATATTAATCTATTAATAAAATCCAAAAGAGTACTTATATTTATGCTAATTCATTCTTTCATATCGAGATCCATTATCTTTATGCATCATTTCCTCACAATGGATCTTGAAATGATGAAGGCCATTGGAAATGCGTTGACATAAATAATACATAGGATTTGCATAGTTTCATGGGTAATATGGTTTTCAATCCAACATTAGGTCATTAGGGTTTACCTAGGCCAAACCTAGCCTTGGAAAAAAAATTACGTTGGCGATTTCCATTTTTTCTCCACATGATGATTATGAATATTTATGATTATGATCATGAAGATTATGGTTGGGACCTGGTCTGGTCGGCTATGTGAAACTGATGGAAGTCGCTTAGCCTCTCCTCAATGGGGCCCATTTACAGGAAAACAACCAAGGGTAGTGATGAAAGCCTCTCTTGAAATGTGATATGCAACTGAATGCTTGTCCTTTTTCAATATGCATCGAGACTATAGAAAATTTAGTGTGAGGAACCATTTGAAATATGCACTCAACACTCTGCATCTCGTGCGAAATCGAGGAGTTCTCCTAGATTCTTCTGTTCATGCAATCTTATCACAGGCCTGTGTAAACAACAAAGCTCTACCTCGAAGGAAAACAAGTTCATTCCCACATAATTCACATACGATATGAATTCAGTGACACATTTTTAGTGAACAAATTTTTGCTAGTATGAGCCAAGTGTGGAGTTTTGGCCGATGCTCACATGGTTTTTGGTCGACTGCTAAAGTGAAACATTGTCTTATGGACTGTCATGATCACAACTTATTGCAGGCGTGGGCTGTATGAGGAAGTGCTATCATCGTTTGATCGAACACGGAGAGTGGGAATCTAGACAATTTCCTTCACCTTCGCTAGCATTCTCCTGGCCTATCCAAGTTTGTTGGCTTTTAAATATGGCAAGGAATTTTTAGTGAACAAGGTTTTGCTAGTATGAGCCAATTGCGGAGTTTTGGCCGATGTTCACATGGTTTTTGGTCGAATGCTAAAGTGAAACATTGTCTTATGGACTGTCATGATCGTAGCTTATTGCAGGCGTGGGTTGCATGAGGAAGTGCTATCACTGTTTGATCGAATGCAGAGAGTGGGAATCCATCCAATTTCCTTCACCTTCGCCAGCATTCTCCCAGCCTGTCCAAGTTTGTTGGCTTTTAAATACGGTAACGAATTTCATCATGAAATAATAAGAAGTGAAGTACAATCCAATTTCTTTCTGGGAAACGGTTTTCTAGACATGTGTTGCAAAATGTGGTTTTGTAGAAGTTGCATGCAAAATGTTTGACAAAATGACTGAATGAAATTTGGTTTCATGGAATAGTATGTTTACTGGGTAAGCCCAAAATGGGTATTTCGATGAGGCTATTAAGCTCTTTCAGAATATGGCTGAAAGGAATGTGGTGCCATGGACTGCAATGATTGCAGGATATGTGAAGAATGGGATTTTCGACAAGGCCGTGAAGCTATTTAGTGAAATGCTTGAGTGAAATGTGGTATGTTGGACTGCGATGATTGCAGGGTGTGTACAATTTAGCCTAAACAAACAGAGGTATTTTTTCTGAAAACTAGCATACATTATTTAATGTAGGTGGGATTGATTTGCAAAAATATCAATGTTTTTTTTTTTTTCTGTTTTTGCAAAAACCTGACTAACTCAAGGTGAGACGAAATATGCAAACCTACAACAAAAAATTTCCTTTCTCACCACGGTCAGATCAAGGTGAGTATTATATGCAACATAGTATGGCTTAGCTAGCCTTGACCAACTCAAGGTGAGGAATTTGACAATTTTAGACTTTTGCATAGGTGGAGCTCATACTTTTAGCCAAAACATATGTGCTGGCATCAACTGGATCAAGGATACCGTTACAACACTTCTTATTGTTCCCAAATAGATCAAAGAGCAAAATTTCCCTTAAGCAATCGTTGTAGCAGCAAGGGGATCTAACATGCATATCTAACTACAATTTCATTATAAATGAATGTACACATCCAACCAAAAGTGCTAGAATACAACATTATACACAATTCTGGAGAAAAGATAATGCCATGGCACTTTTGTAAATAACACCTAAAGTGAAACTAGATGTGCAAAACTTGAATCTTGTTGGTTTAAAAGAGTATATGCACACATTCACAAACATGAGAGTGAAGATAACATGGAACATCATTTTAAAGTTCCAACAAATATATATTATAGGATGTGCATGATAGAGGTTACCCATGCAATACCTGCATACCACACTCTTTCAACTATACCATCTCTTGGATACTTATAGTAATTTAACTGCCAATCCTCACATAAATATTCATTGATTCATACAGAAACATGTAATTGAATTGATTTGAAACAAACTAGATTGTCCATACCATCTCTTGGACATCATTGATTTCGGGTTATGCTCAGAATGGGTGTGTTGATGAAGCTTACAAACTTTTTGAGAAGATGCTCGAGAGGAATCTAGTCTCTTGGACTGCAATGATTACAGGATATGCACAGGATGGGCATGTTGATGAGGCTCTGAAGCTCTTTAAAAAATTGCCACTACGAAATGTGGAATCGTGTAATGCAATGATTGCTGGATATGTACATAATGGCTGAAATGAAGAGGCCCTGAAGCTTTTCTGAGAAATGGAAAGGAACAACGTGAAGCCAAACTCAATGACTCTTGCTAGTGTTATTGCAGCATGTGTTGATCTGGTAGCATTGGAACAGGGCTTGGAGATCCATGAGAAGTAATCAAGAGTGGATTTGTTTGACAAAATGGATCACAAAGATTGCAGGCTATGGTGTGCATGGCTTTGGTAAGGAATCCCTAAGGCTCTTTGAACAAATGCAGCACTGTGGAATATCACCAAATCATGTTACCTTTGTCAAAGTTCTGTCTGCGTGCTGCCATTTAGGCCTAGTGGCCTGCAATACTTTAATTGCATGAGTCACTATCATCATATTACACCCACAATGGAGCACTATCCTTGCATGGTTGACCCTTTACGCCGAGCCGAGCACCTGGATAAGGCACACAACTTTATCAATAGAATGCCAATAAAACCTGATTATATTGTGTGGAGTTGTTTCATCGCTGCATGTAGAATCCATAAGAATATAAAGCTAGGGCAATTTGTTGCAGAATGCCTCATTGAATTGGGTATCCAAAAAGCCACACCTTAGGTGGCTCTATCAAACATCTATGATGCAGCAAGACAATGGGATGGCATCAAAAAAGTAAGGAAATTGATGAAAGATGGAGGGGTAAGAAAGGAACCTGGATGTAGTTGGATTGAGGTAAATAAACAGGTGCATGCTTTTTTTGTAGGAGATAGATCACACCCACAAATGCAACAGATCTATGAAAAGTTGGAAATTTTGTCTCAGCAGATGAAAGCAGCAGGTTATGCACCTGCAGGAGATTAGAGCTGAATGATGTGGAGTAGGGACAAGACGACAACTATTTTGGTGATCATGAACATTAGTGTGCAAGCACTTTGCTAGAAATTTCATATTCTTGATTGTTTCCTGAAGAAATACTTGCCATAGCAGCAAGATTTGAATATTAATACGAATCCCAGGTATGTCAAATGAATAATAATAATAATAATTTTATTGAAAATTTGATGACTTAGTTCATATTTATAGGTGTCTTTAGTTATTACATTTCTTTTTTAATATAAATAGTTTTGAGTTTTTGGGCTATTTTTGGGAGTTTATAAATGGACTGGTATCAAGTATATAAAGTATACCATAAAAAACAATTATTCCAGCTTTATTGCAGCTATCCATCCTGAGATCCCATTCTTCCAGCTTTATTGCAGCTGCATTATTTACAGCCATAATATTAATTCTTTGCATCTAGTTTCCCTCCTTTTTAGTCAGGTTTCCTTTATTAATTGGCATCTTAGAGATACTGACAATCTCACAAAGTAGGGCATTAACCTTGATAGCTATCTTCCATACTGGTTGAGCCTTCTCCTGAAAGATTCTGTGATTTCTTTCATTCCATATGCACCAGCAAATTAACTTGGGGAGTTTCAGCCAACAGGCTCTAAATCCATTTTTGTGGTTCAAATCACCTTGATATAGAGTTTCCCAACTAGTAAAATAGGCCTGAATTGTATCTGGTAAATGTACTTCGCCTCCCAACAGCTTCAACACATCATCCCAAACCGAAATAGTATAGGGGCACTTTATAAATAAGTGTCTGATATTTTCTGAGGCTTCAGTACATAATGGGCATAGAAAGGGGCCATCCATTCCTCTTTTCTCCAAGTTCTCACTGGTGAGCACTCTCTCATGCATAAGCAACTAAGTGAACATATCGATTTTTGGTAGAGTGCTGCAGTTCCAGAGATTATTCCATACACGTGGGTTTACAGGCACATTATAATTTGCACCGTATCTTTGATACCCCTCTGACGTTGAACAACTACCAGTATGCCTCCCCCAGCCACGGCGATCCCTTTTGGTTTTGGCTACCGGTGCTAGCCCAACCAGATGGATGGTAAATTGCAATTTCTCAGTGTCTAGATCAGGAGGACAGTCTGGCATATTCCAGCTAGCCCATCGATTAGGCAACGCAGACTCCCAAATGGATATGTCCCATAGCGTGTTAATCCCCAGTGCGACCAATCTCTCTTGCATACATGGAGTTTGGGGAGGGTTCTTCCCTAGAATTTTGTCATGCCAGAGATTAATCGATTTCCCATTGCTAGGGACCCAATACAATTCGTCTTTGAGCTGTGGCAATGCTTTGAGATAGATATTGTAAATTGAAGAACCTTTTTGATTCACATGGGCGTCATCAAGGCATCTAAGCCTCAATCCATTGAAGTATTTGGATTTCAACACCTGACTTCACCAAGAGGGCTTGGGGGCGATCAAGTTCCAGAGCAGCTTGGCTCCCATAGCCAAGTTTTGGTTTCTAAGATCTCTGATGTAAAGACCTCCCTCTGGCCTGGGTAATTTAATTATTTTCCAGCTGACCAGTGCAAATTTTTTGCCTCCCCCAGCATTGTCACTTTTCCAGAGAAGGGATCTAACAAATCCTTCGATCTGTGAGATTACTTTGGATGGAGCTAGGAGAAGAGAGCTTTGATAGAGTAGGTATCTATTCAAGACTGCCTTTATTAAGACTACCTTCCCAGACAAATTTAACCAAATTGACCCCCAACCATGGATTTTCCTTTTGGTTTTATCCACAATTGGGTTCCAGGCTGTACTCTTGGGTTTGGATTTGAAGATGGGGATCCCTAGATAGTTGAAGGACTCCTAGGCGACAACACCATCCACATTGAGAATCTGAGAGATATCTAGCATTTCTCTAGGATTGATATTCCATCCATAGATCTGGCTTTTCCTAAAATTGATTTCGCTTCCAGAGGCATGGCAATAGTGATTTAGTTCAGACTTGAAATGGCAGGCTATGATTTGACTAGCTCCCCCCAACAATATAGTATCATCCATGAATTGTGCGTGATTGATATCTTTTGTGCCTCTTGCCATCCTAATTCCAGGGAGATCCTACTCAAGCCTGGCATTTTCCAGCTGAAAGCTAAGTACAGAAGCCTAGATGGCATAAAGCAATGAGGAGAGTGAGCAGCCTTGCCTTAGACCTCTCGAGGCTTGGAATAAAGGAGCAGCTCTACCGTTGACTAAAGGGGCTATCCACGGCTTGCTGATATAGGCCTTGACCCAGGAGATAAAATCTGAACTGAAACCAAATTTATGCATTACCTGAAGGAGCAAGGGGTGGCTGACTCTATTGAAGGAAAGGATGATTTTAGGGGTGAAATATAGCCCATATGCGAATTTTAAGGGTTTCCCAAAAAAAGGTGGGCAAATTTTTAATATTAAAATGGTTTTTTTTAATTTAATAAATTAGCCCATTTTTTATTTTATATATAATTTTCCCCAATTAAATAGCCTGTGCGGTTAAACTATGAAAATTCATATAATGGAATTTAGCCCACCCGTCAATGGGGAAAATTAGACATTCACCTGGATTTCTTCTATAATGGAGGTTAAATCGCCAAAAATTTCTAGTTTTGGAGGATAAATGGAGATGGTTCGCTTGGATTTTATGGATGATAGGTTTAAAATTTGGTATTTCGCCCTTATTTATGGATCTTTGGATAAAATTGTCTCAGTTCGTCCTTGATTTGCAGGCTCATGGACGTAGGACAATGTTCAATTTTAGGTGGTGGCCAGGCCATGGAAACAGGACAATGTTTGATTTTAGGTGGTGTTTTCCTTGGTTTTCCAAAGATGCAAGACAGACGGGGTTTGGATGTTGGACATGGTTTGATTCCATGTGGTGGTGGTCATGGCCGTGGCAGTCTTCATTCTCCATTAACGTGGGATAGGGTTTCATATGATGTGATTTCATGGGTTTTATTTCCAGGACCTTCGTTGGCCATGAAAGATGGGCATAGTTAGATTTTCTGTTTGCCGTGTTTTTCTGTGTTTCTTAAAGCCGTCGCAATTCTCTTTGGTGTTTTTGTTTCTTGCTAGCTTCTGTATTTTTTTAGCATGGGCATGCTGATTTCTCTTTTTGTATATTGTTTATCATGTTCACTTACGTATCATGATTTCTTTCACGGATTTTCAAGCTCTGGGTTTAATGGGTCTATGGTTTTCATTGTGTGTCTTTTTTTTTCTATGGGTTTAATGGTGAGAAAATTAGGAAAATCGAAATAGCCCAGCTGATCAGATTCATAGGTGCAGTGTGCCAAGGCTACCCCACTATTAAGTTATGCATAAATCTTCCCGTTCCATTAGCGATATGCTACTCAGGTACCACAGGCTCATGTACAGGCTCACATGAGGTCAAAGTTAAAGCAAGGTTGGGGTATTAGTGAAATACTAAGCTCTCCATAGAGATTGACACTATAGCACTCTGCTACTGAGCTCTCCTTTTCAAGAAATCTTGTTATTTTTTTCTTCTCAATCATGAATATCGCCATTGAGATACATGCATCGAGATAAATCTAACATAGTCACTGTGCATTAAATACTTAAGGTTTAGTCTGATTGTGTAGAAGGAATAGTCTAGGTTGAACACGGTTAAGAACCAGTGGTCAATTGCCAAATCTGTGTCATGAATTATGACAGTTAACTTTGTGCAGTTGTAGTGCTCGTTATTGATATTTTAACTGAATATGAATTTCTTGTCCACCCCGCAATATTTTTAAATCATTGGACCAACATGCTATCTTGCTATTTCTAGATGAGTATATTGCAGAAACAACATAAGTATGAACCTCCCAAGCTATGTTGAGAGCATAAGTGTGGGTCTTGTATCCATGGTGAGAATGTGGGTGCCTGGTAAGCATGATTTTACTTTGAGCCTTGAGCTTTTCCTACTCAATAAAAAATGAAGGGGGAAGTTTGCATAATTGATAGATTGTCTGTACAAATAAACATTTGAATATTTATTAGATTCATTTGATATTGAGATTCTAGATTTTAAAGCTTAGAGTATTGAAAAACATGGATGGCCTAGGTGTTTGATGTTTAGATTATTCTGCATATTATGATGATGCCCTAGCATGAGATCTTCATGGGATATTGGTGATTGAAGACTTACATTTTCCTAAATCTGCCATGCCAACTCAATTGTAAGCAGCCAAGCAGAATTTAGGGTTTCAACTCCTATGGCACAGCTGGATTTTGCATAGCAACAGGGTCAAATGGCGAGTGGAGTGCCAAGACTGTTGTTTCTATGGCTACAGAGAAAGGTCTATGCTACAAAGAAACTAAGAATCTTAAACATTGGGTAGAGAGATTTGCTGGTCCATTTGTTGAATATATTCCTGATGGTGAGATAACTCTGGAGTAGCCTGTTTATGAATGTTTGTATTGCAATTAGCATGATGATGGATGGAAATTATAGCTCAAATTCATGATTGACATTATGGTCAAAATCAGACACTTTCAAGAGCATTGCAGTTCATTCATGGAGAGGTAATCAGTCATAAAGAGTTAACATAACACCCAAAGTAAGAAATTCTTTGTTTCAATTTTGGCAACCGATTGAAGGGCTTAGAAGTCTAAGTCAAGGTGAGATGGTTGGCAGGAATATGGAAGTTGTTATTGAAAGGACTAATTTTAAAAGCTATGTCAAAAAACTTGATGATAGTGAGAAAACCTGTTGTATCACTTACAGGCCAATTTGTTCAGTTTTTTCCAATGAACAATAGCTCAACTATGCCTACTACATCCAATGGTCAATTTGTGGTGACCAATTTTAGTAGTTTGAAAACCCAACAAACTTGATAACTATATTCAGTGTTGCTTACAGTCATTTGCATCTTCACCTAATGTTTGGCATGTTAATAATGGACCAGTCTATTAGAACTTTCAGGTCTGGCAAAAGAAGGCATGTAAATCGCTTCACCTTTTAAGAGGATCCTGTAGCGGGAATGAGGCACTAACAGAATTGACCAAGGGCATTCATGGAAGCCTTAAATTAGTCTTAAACTCAATAGAACAAGCTCTGTATAAGCAGAATTATCCTTGGCAGCACTAGCACAGAATTTAGTGGGAAATTTGTGGACTGTTTCACTTTCAAACTTGCAGTAAAAGGAGTATTAACAGATCTAGGTGTATTTTTCAGCAACATATGTATTCGCTGTCCATAACAGCAGCTCTAAATCTGCATTTTCTTTGTGTTAAAGGGGCATTTTCTTGATCAGCATTCACCATAATGATGGCTGCAATCAACCTGTAGGGAATAGTTATGATGAAGACATTGAACCTTGTGGGAGCCTTTCCATTTGTTTGACGGACATCCACCCTTTTAAATTATCTCCATTTTTCTTGCATGCCAAAACATGCTCATATTTTTTAGAATGAGTTATCTATTGAAGATACCAATTTAGACCATCATTATTTACAGTTCATTAAGAAGAACGATATCCAGTCATATAAATCCAAAGGTTTCAAGTATACCCATTTAGACCATTGTTATTTACAGTTCATTAAGAAGAAATATATCATGTCATATAAATCAAATGTTTCAAGTTCTTGCATCTTGGTTGTGTACAAATTGATATCACTCCTTTGTTTTGAATAGGCCTTAATGCTTTTATATAGAATAGCTTATGGAAGACCAACATTTAAACTTTCTTGATGTAGTTCTTGATACCATGCAACCCTCCTTGCATGATGGTATTGTTTATTTGTTTGTTTATCCTAATTTTGTTGTATCTTTGTTTTTCCTTGCATTCACTCTTCTAGATAGAGAGCCCCTTGACTACTAGATCCTTACAATGGTTCACTTATTTTTGTATTTCCTAGGGGATATTCATATGCCTTCATCTCTGTAAGTACAATATCCAAATTTGTATAAGGGCCATATCCAGAATATTCTTGTAGCTTATCATGTACAGTCTTCCCTTTAATAATTCCATATACATCTTAAAAATTCAAGTTTTTATTCTAGCAAAATGCAATCAGATTTTCATAAAGTTGTTTGCGATATAAATCCCCTTTACCATCCTAAGGGGATGGGAGACCTTGACTTACAATATTGTCAAAGATGGATTTGAATGAATTTGCATCCCTTTCTAGTTGGGTTTCTTTTCCCTGTTTTATTTGAGATATATTCCTTTTATTAATAAAATTAGAGACATCCATGTTGGTCTTTTTTGTATATATTATTGTCAATGCTTTCAACTCCTCATTGGTTCTAGTGTTCAGGATGTCTATGATATATTTGGAAATATCTGGGTTTTTTTCCAACTAAGCCAATGTACTCTTGATATCTTTCATAGTAGTACAAGCTAGGGTCACTCATATTCAACAATAGTGAAATAGATCCAATGCTTGGTGAGGGTGATGGCTATTTGATCCCAAACAAAGTGTTTTTCCCCTTTTAAAAGGGGATTCCATATGAGCTTATTTATAACATGATCTACTTATTTTTGCAACTTGATCTTGGTCTCATGTAAGTCAGTGATGGCAGAGTGTATTTTTTGTGCCAAATCTCTTAGGAGCCCTACCTCATCTTCATTTTTCGTAAGTATTCTTTAACCTTGCTAAGTTCTAATTTCTTGAAGGTCATATCTCATAAAATGTTTGCAAGCTAATCAGCTGTATAGGCTAAAGACGATGAATGGAGTGCAGTTCCCTTCACAGATATTAAATTATAATTATCTAGTTTTAGATCATTGGATTCTTTGTCCAATATTTATACTTTCTCTTTGTATTCCTAAACAAATTTTACCATTTGGTCCTTCTCCTCTTTGGATTCCAATATATATGATGTATGAACATGTCATTTTGTTGGGACTTTCAATTTCTTATTTAGAGACTAGATTCCATTATCCTTTTCCTTTAATAGGTTTTGCACAGGAGTGGGGTTTTATGGGTCTAATCCCCACTCTACTACCTTATACTCCATGAGCTTAGTAATTTTCAATTACTTGGACTTGTTAGTGACCTTATCATGCTTGAGTCATCTATCTATCATGTGAACTGTATGCCGCAACTTGTTTACATTCATGGTTGATATGAGAACATCCCTAAAGATCATCTCCCTAGTATTCCTATTCCACTATATGTTATCAGTGGGACGCATTGAGGTCATTGATGTACTCAGTGGCCTTATACTTGTCAACAATATTATTTCCTTCTGTGCATGTTAGCTATAGTATTATCATATTAAAAGCCCCATGTTTTAAATCCATAGTAGACAACAACCTAGAATGCTCTCTTGTATAAATTTATAACTTAGGAAATAAATCTTTATTTAGATGAACATTATTAGTTATGATTTCAAAATATAATCCAAACAATCTAGAACTAAATCTAGGAGATTGGGTTGAACATGTTCCCTATTGGTAGGATGAATATTTTCCATGGGGCCATTAAGTTGTTCTGAAGCCATCAATGGTAATTGATGGTATTTTCGATGAATATGTAT
>LPNX010099623.1:41000-68932 GCA_001517045.1 Pseudotsuga menziesii
ATGTGATAGATGGACTGGTATATGTTGGACCCAATTGCAACAAGATAAAGCCAATATTCAATCCTATGATCGAATTTGAGAAAGGAAATATGTTGCTAGTTAGATCACAAGCTGATGATGAAGGAGAGATGATTTGGATGACAAAAACCACCTCATATATCTTCCAGAATGATGAAAGTGAGACTCTTCATGTAAAGGTTGATTGATGGAAGCCTAGTTTAGGGAAATACAAGGGAAAATTTTAGAACAATATTGGGTACCAAACCTTTACATTAAATAGTTTTTAAATGGCCTATTCTAAAATTGTGCCAACCTTCTACTAGTATAGGAACTCAACACCAACAATGTACTAGTTACCATATCAAATATATACCATATCTTAATCATAGTAATATATACAATATTGATGTCATTACATAAACTTAATCAACTTACCATTTAATACAAACTATAGATAATATTAATAGAAATTATGTAAGGAATCAAAGTCTAAGAATTTCATCATTTTGAAAGAATCAAAGTCTAAGAATGTCATCATTTTGATCTATCATGGAGGATTAGAAATGTGTAATCTAGGTGTTAACACGGTTCCTCTCCCCTCATGGTGTAAAGGGTGCTAGCTCAATGGAAGAGCACCAGCATTATAGGTAGGACGATGGTGGTTCGATTCCTCCATGCCCTAACATAAATTATCAGATGATATACAATCTTAATGATAATATAAATATTGTAAGATATCTATATTTTCATTATAAATATGCTCTTTTCAATTAAACACATTGTTCAAATGGTTCATAAATAAATAATGAACACTTGCAATAATTAGTTTAGTTGGTTTTTCTCCTTTCCTCTTGTATATGAAAAAAATCAAATTGTATTGCGCTAATGCTATTCTAGTTCATAATTGAGTTTGCTTATTAAAACATCTAATATTAATAAATAAGGGATGCTTCACTAACATCAATATCATTAAATAAATTTATAGGTAATAAATTTCTCAAGTTAATCTATTATTCATAAAGTAAGCATTCATCAACTTAGTTTCTAATACACTACCACTGCCAACAACAATAATAATAAATTATGTTGCTATTTTAATTCATAATTTACTTTAATCATTACAAGGATAAAATTTAGACTTTAAAGTCATAACATATTTTTTCATTTTGATTATAAGTGGTGCCAATTTCCAAAAATAAAACAACATACATAACAAAGACAAAAATAATTACTATGACAATGTTTATAATTGTTGTAGTAACAAATACAATGTTGATATTATGTCATAAAATAATTTAATCAACTTAACATCTAATGCAACCTATAAATAATATTAATATAAATTATGTAGGATTCAAAGGCTATGACTTTCCTCATTTTGAAGGAACTCAATCTAGCAAAAGTTCTAAATTTTAGATCTAACCCATCTATTTGTAATTGAGATGTAATATTTCCTCTAGTTCTAATTGAGATGTAATATTTCCTTTTAAATAGTTGAATACTAAAGTTTTAATTGAAATAAATAAAAAATATTAATTGAGAAAGTAGTTTATTGGATTAATTATTCCAAATTTAATGGAATAGTTCTTTGAGTTGATTTTTCTAGATTTAATAGAATACGTATTTAGAGATTTCCAAAAAAAATCAATGTGGATGAAGTCCTTGTAATAGAATATTTCCAAATTTAATGAAACATGTGTTAAAAGGGTATGTAACTACATAAGATGCATACATTTTCCTTCAAATGTCAATGCAACCTTTCCCTATATGAAAGATTGGTCACTATTCAACTAAGCAAACCTAATGCAAGCACTACTTCCATGCAAATGCACCATGCACAAACATGCGAAAAATAAAATATTTTTATATTTTTTATAATGAATGATATGAAAATGCAAAAAAAAGACTCTATAACTCCCATAACCTATAGAAACTATCAAACAACATCCAAGAAAGACACTGAGATAAAATAACTATAATGCACTAATATCATGACAAAAAGGAAGAAGAATGATAAGAACAAGTTTTAACTAAAAAGCAAATTAAAAAAGGGGCATCGGCCAAAGCATAAGAACTAAATAAACATCAAAGGAACCCCACAAGACTTGGCAATAGACAGACTCCCTAACAATATCTCTCAAACATTAAGTTCACACTAAAATAGAGGGGTACATGCAACTATTCACATAAAACATGTGGGTATACGCGAGTGCAAGTACTACAACCCATCTGTTTATGTGAATGATACCTCTATGAGGTTGTGTACATCAAGAGGAATGTGGTAAAAAGGCAAGCTAAGACTCAAATCACTTCAAAACACAGAGGAACGGAGATAAATTCAAGCACATCATGCACCCAAACCCCAACAAAAAGAAAATTCCCCCGTGGAGTCACCAATTATGTTACGGAGAGAAACTTCTTATGGATTGGGGTATACCACAAGAGAATGAATGACACCATAAATCAATCCACTTCAATATGCAATAGAGATAAATGTTGCTAACACTAAGGGATACAAAACATACAATATTCTGGATGGTTGTAGTAGATCCTCGTTGATCTTTTCAACCACACTTGCATCTACATTCCATTCTCAACAACAATGAAACATACAAGCATGATAGATATTAAGTGTTAGACCTACTCTAGCATATATAAATCCAACATGTATAATCAAATGTAATTACATCCATGGACAAGAATATTCATAATCACACACATGTAATGGGAAATAAATGAATATTTATATTAATAACGAATAGAGATAATAGTGACAAACTCTGTCGGCACCTCATCGAAATGGAGAAACTAAGTCCTCCACCTAGGCCTCCACCACTTCGATCCTCCATCTCCATGGAAGGTTCACAAGACAATGGCAAGCTTGGGAAGAGAAACAATGTGTGATGAAAATGACAAAGGGATGCAAACTCAAGCATGTATGAATGGGGAAAACAATCCACTATAGTTTCCTTTCTCTCATCAGTTCTCGTCCACTCTAATGCATCCAAGAGGCTCAATATATAGCCCTTTAATAGGAAGTGAAGGGCCGATTCGGAGCATTTCCACGAATATAGAAGGCCAAGGGTCAAGTTATTCATGATACAATGGGAAAAATCCAAATATTTTTATTTTTGGACATATTTCTTGATCTACACATGTCACAATGGGACAAGATGCATGTACACGCAACCTTAAGTGTTATAGCTGATTTTACCACATTTGATAGATCATGTTTTTATGACCTTCCATGTCCCTATGCAGACACTTTGGACCCCCTTTGCTCAAAATATACTTTGACGTTCCAAGAAATCCATTTAAAAACATCTATTTATTTCTATACATGGGTTATCATACTTAAGGCCATGTGCACACGCATCTTGTCCCATTGTGACCCGCATACATCGGGAAATGTGCCCAAAAATAAAAACATTTAGAGTTTTCCTTAATGAGTCATGAATAACTTCACCCTTGTCCTTCTATATGCCTGGAAATGCTCCGACTTGACCCTTCAATCCTATTGAAGGGCCATATATTGATCCTCTTGGGCACATTAGAGGGGAGGAGAACTGATGAGAGCAAGAAAAATAGTGTGGATTGTTTCCCCATTCATACATGCTTGATGCTGCATCCCTTTGTCCTTTTGAGCACACATTGCTTCTCTTCCTAAGCTTGACATTTTCTTGTGAGATTTCCATAGAGATGGAGGATTGAAGTGGTGGAAGCCCAGGTGGAGGAATCGGTTTCTCTGTCTCGATGAGGTGTCGATAGAGTTTGTCACTATTATCTTTATTCATTATTAATAAAAATATCAATTTCTCGCCCATTAGATGTGTGTGATTATGAATATTCTTGTCCATGGACGTAATTACATTTGATTATACATGTCGGATTTATATATACTAGAGTAGGTCTAACACTTAATATCTATCATGCTTGTGTGTTTCGTTGTCTTTTAGAATGGAATGTAGGTGCAAGTGTGGTTGAAAATATCAACAGAGATCTACTACAACCACCCGAAATAATGTATGTTATGTATCCCTTAGTGTTAGCAGCATTTATCTCTATTGCATATTGAAGTGAATTGATTTCTGGTGTCATTCAGTCTATTGTGGTCTACCCCAAGACATAGGAAGTTTCTCTCCATAATAATGCTGATGCATTGTATTCCTTTTATTGATCATGGGTATGCCTACCTAGGGGATGATATATACATACTTGGTTGATGATTGATTGAAGGTATTCTTCAAATTCCTTACCTTGCCATATTAATATTGTAAAGTGTTTCATCCATCAATTTCTCTTCTGAACTCACACTTTAGGTCAAATATGTTATATTGTTATTTGTCACCCTATCATCTCCTTAGAGATCATGCAAATTGATTCAGTTTAAACCCCATTCAAATGTGTAAATAGTGTAGGATATATTGATGTATCTCATTTATTGTTTGTGGATATAATATCTTACACTTTGGTAGAGGAAATATAAATGAGGTAAACTAAATAAAAATTCATTCTAGATACCTACTTCAAAGCAATGAGGATGGAGATAAGTATGAAAAGGTCTTGTAATTTGTGCAATGTCTTCAATAAATAATTAGAAACTCAAATGAGAATTTTGGAGCCAAGCTTGCAGATTTTGGGTTAGGCAAGTTGATGGACATGGTTCAGAGCCATGCATTTACTCTGTAATGGGGATTCCTAGGTACTTGGATCCTGAATGGATTCTACATGCCTCTTCCACTGATAAGAGTGATGTTTATTGTTTTGGACTGGTTTTGTTAGAAATCATTAGTGGAAGGAAACATTTAGACCTTTGCAAGCTGAAAGAGATGGATTTTTTTCCTGCATGGGAAATTACTATGATTGAAAAAGGGAAGATAATAAGGAATGTTGTTGATCCGAAACTGGGATACCTTGAAGATGGTGAATGGAAACAAGGAAACAAAAGTGATCAAAATTGCATTCCACTCTATTCAAGAGGATAGCAAGGCTTTCAATGAATGAAGTGATCTTGACGCTGGAAGGCCACACTAAGGTAGAATATCCACATCTTTGCATTGAGTTTTTTTCGAAAAATCGAGGTACGATTTCCTCTCATCCATTTGAGTGGGAGATACCTTCGATAGAAGGCGCATCAAAAAGTGCCACCACCATCTATGTGTATCTCTTTCCAAGGTTATGAATGTTGGAATTACTTTAGCGATAACTCTCGTTTTATAAAAATTAATGTATCATGAGTTGTGGTTGTTATTGTATTTGTCATTGCGATATGTGTTTAAATGAGTGATTTTATTGAAATATTAAGGGTCTCTGATTTAATTCAAAGATTAATAATGTGTGAGATATAATTGGATATGAAAGAATTTACATGCGGTGGTATATCTTAAAGCAAAGCCTACTTTCTCTTTTCAACATAGTGCTTCCCCATTTCTCTATAGACAACACTGACGGTTGCACTGACGGTTGACCATTTCGGCATTGCTAATCCTCTGCACATATTTCGGCATGTGTAGAAGCTCTCGGTGATTGACATGTCGATTGATTCGTAATCGTGTTCAGTATGGGATTGACAAGATATTATGATGCATAATTTTGTATTTGACGTTTAAGACTCTCTGATTTACGAAGTAAGTTAAACTATAGATCATTTTTGTTTTTGTTTTTACAAAATTTGGTCATAAATTTTTTCGAAATCACAATTTTCATTATTTAAAGTGTAATTTTGATTGTAGAAATGAATGTAGTCATTTTTATTATATTTTGCCCTATAACCACCTTGAATACGCAATTCTGACCACTTAAAACTACTATTTCATTAATTTTTTTTATGAAATTTTAATTTAAAAAATAGTTTAGCAGAATTACCATCCATTTTATAATCGTTTTACCATATCCGACATTGGATTCAAAGAAGTCACACACACAACGTTTATGAGCTCAATCTCCACAAAGGCAATGTTTCATGACTAAAAACTCCTTATTCTTTTGGTGTTTCACATGAGTCACAACCCCAATCATATACACAAATATGGCTCAAATTTTGTAGTGCCAATCAAACCAGGATGCACTATATCGCAGTGTAAGGTAAAGGATCCACGATTTGTAAACTTAATGAATGCAAATGAACGATTTAAAATTTATTATATTTCCATGTGATGTAACTAATAGCATATTTTGCTGCTAGTGATCATGTGGATCGAACCTGTTGGGCATGTTAGCAACGTAGTTACATGCTAGGAAGTTACATGTTGGGAGTTGCATTATCATCAAAAGGAGCGTGGATATTTGTGAGAAGAGGTCCATGGTTCATCTTTTGATGACTATTTTTCCATTTCCACTAAGAGACCATGATTGATTTTTTTTTTTTTACTGTACTTTTTATTGTTGTTGAGTGCAATTAGTTGTTGGTAGTGGTTGTGCCAACTAAGAGTATATCTGTTGTGTTCAGTGAATCGATCAATTAAAGATCACACTGTATATAATTGTATATCTGGTTGGTTGTATGTTGTGGGTGATTTGAGGCTAGATTTTTTTTGGTGATCGAGTGGATAATTTTCAATGGCATGCATGGCGGGAGAGTAAAATTGATGCAGACCCTCTGACTGCAAATCATTGCTACACCTCTAGCATTAGGTGGACATGGAATCCCAACCATCACCTTATTACATTATCATAAAACAAGTAACAGCGCAAGCAAGATACTCTCACTGAGCATCACACTAGAAGGCATGTAGACCTTCACCATACACTCATATTAATAGATATTAGGATCACAATACTTCCCAACAGACTTATCGCATTAATTCCTGAAAACCCCTACCCAGACCCCTTAATATTTGTGTCGAGCCCTCTCTTTTATTCTAGAGATAAGCCCTAAACGTTTCCCCCAAAGTCCACCCCTAAAAAGACATGATTTGGTCCCTACTACCCCATCAAACTTCCAATGGAAGGAAGTAGACTCCTTCAATTCTGGATAAACGGATCTGAACTGGGAGTTCAGGTAGTAGTTTTATTAGGGAGGAATCTGTTAGCGCCCAAATTTCCAATGCTCTGCAGAGAAAATGCTATGATAAAATTATGTAACCGGTTAATAGAATTGGCGTTTGTTAGAAGTCGATGGCCTGTTGTGAAGAAAGCAGTTGGGGGTTTCATATTTAGGGAGGAATCTGTTAGCGCCCGAAGTTCCAATGCTCTGTAGAAAAAATGCTATGATCAAATTAGGTATCTTGTTAAGAGAATTGTCATTTGTTAGAATTCGATGGCCTGTTGTGAAGAAAGCAGTGGGGGGGTTCATATTTAGAACAAGTATGTGGTTGTCTAAGAGGAAGTGTAGAATTCAAGAGTATAAGGTTTTTTTTGCATTATTGATAGATGCCAAGAAAAGAAAGGCATATAACAACTAGAAAGATGGGTATACAATGGAGTTATAAGTATTTTGGTCTTTGGATGTCAAACATCGCATATTTGGCATTTTCATTAGTCAAAGTAAACTCTTACTATTGTATCATCCATGCATTATATGGACATTGTACCTACTGATAGAAAAGTTATGATGTTGAAATCTACTACTTCTTGTCCATGTGGGTGGCGATGAAGGTGTGTTCGATTTTGTAGTCCAGAAACATATTTGAAACATATTGACCATAGCCATCCCAATATGTGATGTATATGGATTTTTTTAGGGTCACATGTGTCATTCTTTCTCGTTGTTTTTTAAACCAAGTGTTTTATTGCCTCAGATGTAAAGTCAGTTCTCAATTTTCTTGATCAGGTGTGTGGTATTACCTCACATGTAAAGTAATTTCTCAATTTACTTAATCAGTTGTGTGGCATTGCCTCACATGTAAAGTTATTTCTAAATTTCTTTGATGAGGTGTGGTGTAGCTTAAAGAATCTATATGTTTTTGTCTTTTCTAATTGTTCTTAGATTGAAGGTTTTTCGATAACACGATGGTGTCCTAAGATATCAAATCCGTACATGTATAGAGTGTAGGAATGTCTTCTTGTATCTAAAATATTTTTCCACATAAGTAGTGAGCACTATGGTTAGGTACCTAGGTATTTCATAGATGTAAATATGTCCATATCATTGAAGTTGTTCAATATTGACAATTAGGTTGATGTTAATACCTAGAGTACAATGAATTTTTGTAGTATAATTGTTTGACCCAAAGGTACGATTGATTCCTAACTAGTATGCTGTTCAATATTATAGTCCTATAGTGAACCTTAATTGATAAGAATAGACACTTTAGTTATAAGATGGAAGCTAGTTGTTACTATGAATAAGCATTGGTTGCTTATCATGGAGGTGAAGTTTCATTGTTATTGCTAAGGAAAATCGTGTTGTTGACCAAATTAATTATGCTAGATTTTTAATGGTTATACAATAGCTAAGAAAATTTAGCATCATAACATCATAACCATAAGAAAAGGATCACTGAAAGAAAGACAAGCACAACCACAGAAAAGAACACAAATATTTTCCTTGGGGATGCCACACAGGAGAAAACCCCGCAAAACTTCCTCACTATAGAATTCAACCAAGTACATTGTAAAACCCATCAACGAGAATAGTTGTGCCTCTTCCACAATATACTCTTTCTCTCTCTCTCCAGTGGCAATACTTGAGTGTAAGGTGTGTCACAATGAGAGAGGTGCCTCACCTATTTATATTCATCAGGTGAGTGACTCAACTAACTAACTAGGATGGCTAGGTTCTTTAATTATGGTTGAACTACCTAAGAAGACTCAAAATACATTTTATATATTACTTTTGTAGGTACTATTTCCCTGACTTACAATGGAGGTTTTACCTCATGACTTTTACATGATCAATTACATCAAGGACATCCATGAACGGAGGAATAACATCTCCAAAATAGAATACAATAAAAAGTACATAGAATATCTTCGAAGTTACAATACTTTAACACTCCTTAACTAGGAAGGTATTATACATCAACAACAACCATCATCATAAGTGTACAACTGAGTGGTGAATCTCTATATGTCATAGGAATTTTTGGAACAACATCATATATCTTCATCATCAATATTAGTATGAGAATATTGGATCATTATCTGCAACCTTTGTATGTAACTATCGAATCATCTTCTGTGTGTACTGGATCATCTTTTGCAACATCAGTATGTGGATACTGAATCATCTTCTGCAACATGAGTATGTGGATATTGAATCATCTTCTACAATATCAGTATGTGGATATTGAATCATCTTTTTCCATATCAGTATGTGAATATTGAACCTTCATCTGTAACATTAGTATGTGAATATTAAATCTTTTTCTGCCACATCAGTATGTGAATATTGAATCTTATTCTTTAACATCAACATGTAAATACTGAAACATCAACATCTACATCATCAGTATGTAAATACTGAAAAACCATCATTTTCAACATTAGTATGTAAATATTGAAACATTATCATCTACATCATCAATATGTAATACTGAAACATCATCATCTGCATCATCGTTATGTAAGTATTGAACCATCATCATCTACATCATCAGTATGGAAATACTGGAACAACAACAACAACATTATCATGTTAGTGCTAAAGCAACATCATTTATAAATGCTATATGATCATCTGCATTATCAGCATAGAGATGCTAGAGCATCATCATCATCATCAACATAAAAATGTTGAAACAACATCATCATCATCACCACAAAATGTTTTTGCTTCAACCATATAAACATTATCAACATGAGGTTTTGGGACCACAACCATATCAGCATCATCAGCACAAGGTGTTTGAACAAGAACCACATCAACATCATCAACACAAGGTGTTGGTACTACAACGACATCATCAAAATATACAAATGTTGAAGCAACATCATCATCCATATCAGTATAGAAATACTGAAACTACCTCATCATCATCAGTATAGAAATATTGAAATTGTCTTATTTACATCAGTATAGAAATGTTGAACCTTCCATGTCATCAGTCTTCTACATCGAAATCTAATGAAGATACTGAACATGCCACATCAACATCTATATCAAAATAATGAAATTTCTATATTAGTATAGGAATACTAAAACTAACTAACAATCATCTCAACAACACCAATATGAAAATACTAAACCATCCAAATCAGTATAGGAATACTGAAACTATCTAAAAATAGTCTCAACAATGTCAATATGAAGATACTAAACCAACCACATAAATATAGGAATACTGAAACTATCTGACAATCATCTCAACAATGTCGGTATGAAAACACTGAACCAACCACATCAATATAGGAATACTGAAACAATCATGTCAACAACGTCAGTATGAAAACAATTAACTAGTCACATAAGTATCGAAATGTTGAAACAATCATCTCAACAAGATCAGTATGAAAATACTGAAACCATTGCATCAACATCTTATATGACTTGCTAACCCTTTTGGTCAACAAGCCTAGTTAGACAGATTGATCTCCTTGGAGACCAATTAAACCTTCTTTGGATTAGTAACGCTTCTAGGTCAACAAGCCTAGCAAGAAATTCCAAACCACTTCTTTCCCTATGACTATCTTCGAACAGTATCTCATTGATTTCTCTCGTAGATCCATCTGGGCATTTTGTCTAACTTACCAACTCTTTTCAGTCAACATACCTAGTTATATAGATGGATATTCCTAGGGACGAACAAGCATTTTTATGGCTTACTAACCCAGTTGGGATAAACATGTCTAGCCATACATACTAATCCCCCTAGGATCAACGAGTCTCCTTTTACTTACCAACCCTTTAGGGTCAACAAGCCTAGCTAGACTTACGTTACTCTAGGCTTACCTACCACCACTGCACCCTTATTCCATCTACCATCACTCCCTCTTTCTAGGGAGGTCCTTTCATATTACACCAGGCTTGTCTCGAAAGTTTCAAACATTACACGAGACAAAGGCTTAGTCAACACATATGCCACTCGTTCCTTTGTAGGAACATACTTGAGCTTTACAACTCCCTTATGTACCATATCAGGCATATAATGATATATAATTTCAATATGTTTCGACTTGTCATGAAACACCATGTTTTCTAGCATCTTACAACTTTTATTATCACAAAGGATATCAATAACATCTATATTTTGTACATTTGCAACCACATTGTACATCCACAACTTTAATCATTCTTCTTTTGAGCATCTGCAACTATATCATTCTTTTCTCATAAATCCACAACTTGCATAATTTCTTCTCTTGTAGGTGATTGCATACAATCTTTCCTACAAGTCAAAAACACTTTGTATGATTAGAAACTTGTCATAAAATATAACGACAAATTCTTGTGCATAAAGGTATATGTCATATAATCATGCAACTATTTTTGCTAATGTGACAATCACCTTATCCCATATACATACAGTGACTTTCTAGATTCCTTCCATCTTTACAATACATTATGTCAACAAGGAGATTTCATTCTAGATAAGTAGCAATGAAATATACAACAAGATAATCCACTTACCCATCACCTGCATATTAGTAGTAAACTACAAATATTCTAATATGCATAATACATTTCAAGAATCTAGAAATATATCTATGTACACAACTGAACAACTAGATATATAGGAAATGCCAAAACAAATACTTATCTTCGTTTGTTTGGTAGAATCCATGTTGATATCTATCTTCTTGAATTACTCGTCTGTCTTCCAATTTGTTCAATTTCATCGTCTCATTCTGAGGACATGTTCCTAACTTGCTCATGATCAGAAATACTAAGCAAGTCTTATTACACACTAGATCAAATAAAATTGTGTATTGGTGTTGAATCTGTGTGTCATATCAATGCATCCCTTCTTATCTAATTCTGAAATGGATAAAAGTGTAATCTTAGTTTTTATTGATATAACTCTTCTGGATCATATTCCTCATCATTTGAGGAATCTATACTTGCTTTCTTCTCAGCTACAATATATTCATCCTTGGTTGCACCGGGAGAAACACTAGTCTACTTTCTACAATATTTTGGAATGATATTTATTTTTGTATTACTACAAACCCAATCAAAGTCACCATATCTCTATAATACCCTTTAGGTACCATACATTTTACTTGGATAAGGAAAATATCCTTTGGATTTCATCATACCTCTAATCCAAAGAATCATGTCAATATTCTTGAACTTTGATATCTATCGTAGTCACTCCCTATGAGGTGGAGCACCATCCTCCCTTTTCATCTTGTATTTTATGTTTCAATACATTGAAGTGACATGTAGCCTCCTTTGCTACTAATATTCTTTGTATCCATCTATGTCACCTATCGAGGTCACTAGATATCAAGATCCTGCATGTCAAAATTTTTTGTAAGTTTTCTCTTGTGCCCATCTATGAGCTTCTCATTCTTTGTAGTATTCAATATTAAACCTTGTAGTAATGGTTTGGATCTTTGTCACTCTAGTTAATCATCAAGCTCCTCATGTAACTCTATGGGCTATCCCATAATTTCCTACTGAGCCTGTACAAATCCTTCTATGCATATGTTGTTCTTTGTAGAGAGTCTCAAACCCTGTAGGTTGCTCGATCTGATCTTCTACTTTGATTACATGAACTGTCTAGTATAATATCCACCACTGAAGAGGTGTGTCTATCCCATAGAACAGTTTCTTTCCATAGTCGACTCTCTCTTTCTTAATAGAAACCATGGACCTTTCTTTGTATATTTTGATACCTCGATTTGTTGTAGACTTGATCTTGTAGATCTACTCGAAAGACTTTACAAAACTTCCCTTCATGTCTTGAACCCATATCCAATCATCATTTTGTATGATTGATTGGTACTTCTTCATCAAATCATCCTTCCATTCTTCCATCTTGGAACATTCATTTCGCAAAGTGTCATTTCGCGTCACAACTGAACATATGAGTTGTAAAATGTCCTTCTAAAGTATGTTTATTCTTTGCGGGAATGTTATTTCTCTTTCCATCTATCAATCTTATTCTTACGTGCATTCATCCATAGGTGATCTTCCTTCTAGAAAAACTCCCTTAACTCAACTTGGAATACCATTCAAAGTTGTAATCTATGCTTCTGCTTCTTTGACATTGTATCTAATGCCATCCCTCTTCAAGTACGAGAAGTGCTCAATACTTCCATGCTTAGAAGCTCTCGACTCTTTCAATATTGTCCTCAATATTGTTACTATTTTTCATCCCGAGAAAATGAGAACCTCAAATGGAAATAAATAGGATAGAACTTATCAATGAGATTGCTTCACCTTGATGTATTCTTGAAAGTTCTTCCGGAATACTACTTTGGTATACCTAGGGTTTGATAGAGAAACCCTAATTTTTCAACTTAGGTATATTTTAGATCCGTTTGGATAGAAATATGTGCCTCCTCAAGGAGAGTTGAGCAACATACTTATTTTCCCAAAACTATGGACAAAATTGCAAAATATCTTATGCTTTAGTTTTATGGACAATAGTGTTAGGTCAAAAATTGAAAATACACAAAAAAACTTCTTACATAGAAATATGCACCCTTCTAGGATGAGTTCGACTAATTAGTGGAGGGAAGTTCTTGGAACAAGAAGCCCTAGTTTTTCTCTAGTTTCTTCTACAAAATTGAGTCATCTTGTTTCTCTTATAGATCTAAAGCTTATGCTCCTCAAGGTGTTAAAATTCGACTTGAGGTAGCCCGGAATTTGTTCTTTCCAACCCAACAATGTAGATAATGATTGGATTCAGCAAGTGGGACTTATGTGAAGTTTCCCAAGGTAACTTATTCCAGGACTCTTCAGCAAAGATAACTTGTACAGAATGGCACATGTCATTGTTCACCGTTGGGGTCTAAAACTTTTACCACAGAATCTAAGTTCGGTTCCCTATCTGCAACATCTTGTAAATTTTCATTTCGATATCGCTAGCCCGAGATATAGAAATTCTTCATAGGTCACCTTTCTAAGGCTGAATTTTGGGAGAGGTTGGAACCCTTATTTGGAGGAATAATAAATCCTATATTATAGAGAATCTGAGGCTAAATCACGCACACAAAGTATAGGAAGAATTTATCTTTTTCTTGTAAATATTTCAGCTCCCGACCCTTCACCAATCTTGAGTTATAGCAAAAATTACTAGATGACTATATTTTTCCTTCTAGGGTTTTTCACGCATGAAACCCTAATCTCTAGTAGTTGTAGTTGTAGCAATGTTTCAACTCCACAAAGACTTATTTTAGGGTAACTCTGATACCATGTTATATTTTTAATGGTTATACAATATCTAATAACATTCAACATCATAACATCATAACCATATGAAAATGATCACTAAAAGAAAGACAAGCAAAACCACACAATAGAAGACAAAGATTTTCCTTGTGGAAACCAAAAGGGAGAAAACCCCGCAAAAATTCCTCAATATAGAATTTGACAAAGTATAGTGTAAAATACGAGCAACAAGAATAGTTTCTCCTCTTCCACATTATACTCATTCTCTCTCTCTCTCTCTCTCTCTCTCCAACATAATACTTGAGTGTAAGGTGTGTCACAATGAGATTGGCACCTCACCTATTTATATTCATTAGGTGAGTAAATCAACTAACTAACTAGGTCGGCTAGGTTCTCGAATTAGGGTCGACCTACCTAGGAAGTCTTAAAATAAATTTTATATATTACTTTTGTGTGTACTATTTCCTCAACTTACAACAGAGGTTTTACCTCATGAATTTTACATGAACAATTACATCAAGTACATCCTCGAATCGAGGAATAACATCTCCAAAGGTGAATACAATAAAATATAGAATATCTTCCAAAGTTAGAATACTTTAACAAATTATGTGTTAGAATGATGAGACTATAGTAGGGGATATGATTTCTATCTCTCTCTTTATATATATCATAAAAGCGGGATATCATTGTAAGGCCTATATCTGCATGGATACCCCTTTTCCATGTGCTCTTGACGATTGGATAACGTGTTTAGTATAGTGGAAAGCATATATAATGGAGTTGATTAACACTTGGATGTGTGCATAGTGTGTATTGACTAAATATTTATGAGTGGGCCATGTTGGTTGTAAACTCTCAAAGGTGTGGTAGGCCTATAAACCTAATGTACATTTATGAGCAATTAGGGGAGGCTCATAAAGAAGTGGAATGAACCATGTACCTACACGAAATCCTCTGGACCTATGGTTAAGTGGTCAGGTAGCCATGTAGTCATTTAGATGATTGTTCCTTTATATGGAAATTCACAATTGATTTTGTCGGATCAAGGTACAATATTAAAAGGACATGTTGAATTATGAATATAGAATTTGTTGATTAGAAGGTTCTTCAATTATTGGTGGAGTATTTGATGCAATACACAAGTAAAAGATAATGGATAATAAGTGACCTCATAGAGATTGTGACAAGTGCTCTTTAAGGGAGATGGTTGAAATTATTAATTCCTACTTGTATTATAGATTAATGTGCAATAATACAAGTGGCTTGTAGTTGTTATTGTTTTGATCATTCTGATGTAGAGTTTCTTTCCATCTAAAAGGTTTTATTTTAATTATCACATTGTTAGATCTAGATGAATATGAAATATTCTCTATAAGTGGTTGACATTGTTAATGTGTTAAGATAGTGTCTCTATATTAAAATAAAACATAATATGTTTATATATAAATTATTACATTGTTCAAAATATGTACCACTCAATGCATTTTGGTGTTTAGGTGTATGGAAATTATGTTTACTTTCACATTTGTCTATAATAAATTTATTATTATGATTCTAAATGATATTTGATGTAATTAAACATTTATTTTATAAAGTATAGTTTAAAAATTTAATTATTTAAAAAATCATTAATACAAAAACGTAAGTATAAAGAAAAATTAAATCCACAATCTTATACATTTATCTTATTTCCATGACTCCACCTTTATGAAAATACTAGCCCATCTTTTAGTTTCAGGGACGACTATGTTCTTTTATTGATTTAAGGAGATCAACAAATTTTTCCTTTAATCCCATCATATAACTAATCTATGACCAAGAACTTTAAAAAGATTCTTCAACCATGCAATGATTTTGGAACTTTTAGAGAGAAACAAAAGGGTTGATCTTGTTACAACTCAACTTTTCTTCATACGAAGTTGGAAATCCAAAAGAGAAAAAAAAATCCATGGTCATGTTCTAGATCCAAATTAGTGTCTTTCAACATAGTTTTTGTTGATTCCATGAACTATATTTAAAGTATACTTATAAAGTGTGTGGTCAACCAATTATTTTAGTCTATACTCAAATCTGGGAAGTATTTTACGGTTACCCATCCCTGGTTTTCTCAGCTCATATTTTGTTGCTATATGGAATTTATAGCGTTGAGACCAATGAACATGTATTAAGTTCCCAAGCCTGATGAATGTTTATATTGCAGCATGAAGAGTCATTCTCCAATGTTGTGAGTAATATCAATACAGTAGACTTGTGAGTAATATCAAGCTGAGTCTTGTGAGTAATATCAAGTTCTACAAATATCCTCATGTTGTGGAGTAATTTATTATGTAAAGTAGATATACTATGTGATGTATGGCTAGTCATGGTCAACAAGCGCTACACGTCTTCTTTAGGGATTAGCTACCCCTAGAGTGATTTACTTTATCATGTGACTATATGACCTAGGGTAATGCATATGATAATAGGTTCGGAAACAATATTATGAGTATGATATGATATAGAATTTATGAAAACACATATCGATCATGCAGATATATTTAATATAAGCACAGAGATAGAGAGAGAATTTGAATCACCCATGTTGCCACCAAGTGAAATTGAATTGATTAGATATTAATTGAGTACTAGTTATGGTAAAAATAGTTGAATTAATTAATGAATCAACTCCTTAATTTATGCAAGTGATTGCTGGAAATAAACACTAATGGAGAAGCACTAGATTTCCTTTCAGTTACATTCAATTGCATCCAGTTCCATTCAGTTATGTTCTAGTTACATTCAGTTCTATTTTGTTACATTCAATTATGTTCAAGTTTCATTTAGTTGCATGTAGTTCCATTCAAATGAGTTCATTTACACTCAGTTGTATGCAGTTACACTTAGTTCCATTCAGTTGCATGTAGTTCCATTTAGTTCATCTCAGTACACTCACTTAACAACTCAATTAGAGTTAGTTAATTAATGGAAGGCACATATATTCTTATGGGAGATAATTATGGAGTTCCGACTTGGCACCAAATCAATGGGGGGAGCATGATTGAAGATGTATCATTGTTCTAAGTGTTAAAAAGTTACTAATGCATGAAACCATTCTATTTTTGTTATAAAACCTAATTTGACTTGTTATTAAAGTGTTATGCACTTGGAAAGTTACATATGGTGTTCCATTGCATATCCACTCTCTGGTGCTCTCGATGAAAGAAATGTGTTATTGTGTTGTAATCATTCTCTGTTACTTATCAGTCATACTCTAAGATTGTTTGTTGGGATTTTCATCCTATGAATCAATGGAGGGTTTTCTCAGAGTATCTCTTGTATTCTATGGTTTGATTTATGTCTTTGGATTATTGATGAGATTTATATGCATTGTTATTGTATATTAAAGTTTTAAAGTTAAATTATCTTCATATTTTTCTCAATCACTAACATGATATCAAAGCAAGGGCATGCAAGACATTATTTTTGTGAAAATACTCTAATCCTTTTTAGGTCTTGAAGAATTGAGCAAGATATTGAAGCAATGGCTTCTATATCTGTATGATCGGAAGATAGAATCAAAGGAACATCCAACTTCAATACATGGAAGATGAGGGCGATCTTATACAAACCACCATTGATGAACTCCCCTCCTCATGGGATACCTTTCTTATTGTAGTAAACATAAGAGAAAGAGAATACCAATTATGAAATACTTTGGCATGATTGCATCCAAGAGGAAGGGCACATCCAAAACAAGGTAGTGATAACTAAGGAGGAGAATCTTTCCCTCGTTGCAAGAACGAAGAAACAGAGAGAACCATTTTCTTCCAAGAACACTTTCCATGGAAAGAATAAAAAGATCCATAAAGGTATGGAGAAATAAAATACTAATATGTTTTTATTCTAAAAGGAAGGTCAATTCATACAGGATTGCAATACAAGGAAAAGAAAAGAAGGAATAATTCATGCCTCTACCGCTGTAGAAGGAGGTGAACCTTCTAAAGAGAAATCATCCAAGGAAGAGGATGATCGAAAGGAATATTTCCTTTAGTCAGGAATAACATTCGCTCTTGTTTTCATGGGATACTTATTCCCATGCAGGGACACATTTTCTATTACATGCATCAATTTTTCTTTCTGTAGTGTTTAAAAGTTGCAGTGAATAAATAAGAAATCTACCGATCTCCACAAGGGTGCAGAGATCAAGAGGGAGCCCACACAAACAATAAAGATGAGTACCTTATTTTTATTTTTTGTTATCAATCCGATCTAATTTTTTTTATTGTTTAATGGCCATCATATAGATCTATATTCCTACACTTGGAATTGTGTTTAGCAAACACATTGTTTTCTCTATCTTTATTGGCATGTTATCAATCTCACGATTCCAAATATTGTGATATGATATAGGAATGATATAATACTTATGTAGGACTGATATATACTCATATAGGACTTATATAAAACTGAAAACATCCTCCGTAATACATGAGATTTAGGGAATCACGATTATTTCATAAACTATGATCACAAGACTATATCATGTGCACAATAGAGAGTTTCATGCTTACCTCATTAGATAAGGACATGGGGATGTATATTTATTTCATTAAATAAAATTTTGGATTAATATAGGACTGATATACGTCTGCATATTAGTACATAATATTATAATGGGATATGATAAATCAGTACATAACCATGTAAATCTTTATCAGTATATTGAGAGTATTTCATGTGAATGAAATTCGTGAGTATGAAATTGTTCTAACCATTAAAAAAAAAAGTATTGTAAGGAAAATTAATATTCCCTTAAATAAAAGTAAATAAGGACCTGAATGTGGATTTATTCTAATGGTTGAGCCTGAAAGAGAATAGTTCGGGAGGTACCTATGTCTCTTTGGAAGCAAACAAAAATAGATGGCTTAGTTCTATTCTGATAGATGTGAATACTCGTGAAGATATGCTATCTAATATAGATTCATGTGTTAAATAATAAATTCATATAGATGAGAATAAGTCTCTTTGATGGATGACCCAGATTAATATTCTCAGATTTACATGGTGAGAGAAAGTTGCTAGTCTCGCTAGCTCCAAGAGAACCAATGTAACCGGTAGATGTACCTCCTGTAAAAATCAGATATGCATGATTCTAATATTCAGAAGGAATCTAAGAACTATATCCAATAAATATTGTTATGATTCTTATGACTAGTGGTGTCTAAGTCACCAAAAAACAATTTTCTCAGTTACGGAAAATGTGGAGTAAAAAAGCTTGAAGGGTTTTAGGATGATAGACTACAAATCAATGGCTACACATATGAAGGTAAATATGAAATTTTATAATTCTTATTTCATATTTGGAGGATCTCAAGTCCTTTGAGATGTATTTGGTTAGTCTCAAGGCCCAGGATCTATTATATGCTTTGCAGTTTGTACATAGGCATGTACAAAGCATGCGTTGTGGTACCTACTCGGTACAAGTGTATGTGGACTCAGATATGTCTAGATCGGTAAAATATAATTTAAAAGATATATGAAATATGATTAGTTTAGTGATTGATGATGATCACATTTTTTTATTTAGATAGAGAATGTTGAAAAGAAGTAAATATTTTGAGGTTTCTAGTCATTTATATTCGAGACATGAAACATATCCACAAATGAGCAACATTTCAAACATTCTTAGTAAGCCTATGCCTAGTACAAGCTTGGTATAGTACATAAGAACTCCTCTAGTTGAAGAGAGAGTATTTATGTGTCTTCATAAATGGTAGAAGATAAATTCCCCACTATTTAGTCATCGTACATGACTTAGGAATACATGGGTTGTGATAGAATGTGGAGAGAATCACCATGAGAAGAGACATGGTCAAAATTCTCAGAGACTATTTATAGTATGGAATGCTAGAGAACAATTAAAGCCTCTTGTATAAGTGGTTGGGGTGCTACAAATATAAAGATAAGGATCACTGAGAAAGTGATCATGACTTGAATACCATCACGAAGAATGGAAATCTCACAAAGAACTTCTCCATATAACAGAAGATTCAAGAAGTCAAAAAATGTTGAAGAGTGAAAGAAAAGATAAGTCTTTCTTTATGCATGTTATTACACATCTTTTGTATAATGCTATATTTGATGAATTTAAAAATCCATGGTTTCTAGTTTATAGAATATTTATTGTAGATTTGATCCATATGATGCTACTTTGTGTAAGTAGTTGGTTTGTCTTTGAGAAGACATGTTGTAATTTATGCTTACTACTAAGTATATCTTTGAGCACCTTTGAGGTAGATTATAATAGGATATTTATTGTATTTGATATATGGAAAACCTATTATTTGATTATGTTATCCAAATATTGTTTTATCCTGAGATAAGCAATGTAATTTAAGTCTAGTACTACAAACGCTAAATGTATTGCAGCTAGTACTATTAGGATTATTATTAATCGTCCCTTTGTCTCATTTGACCACATAAAGTCTATTTGTTTAATTTACCTAGCTTAGTATGTCTCATCATTTCACCAGTGCATGGAGGAAATGACCAGTGGAAATATGTCACTTATTGCACCTATGAGTATGCATTTTGGAGCTCTAGTGATCAATCACTATTTTATAGAAACACACTTAGAGTGCCACCAGCAGTGTTCAACATATCACCCTAATAGGTCATTGATTATCCTCAGTTAAACTCGGATGCCCATCAGTTAGATCACTTCCAATGTATCTAGCGCCAATTTACATGATTCATGGGAACATAGGCTCCTTTGTTCACCTACCCTATTAGTTAACTGATTACAACTGGTTATTAACTAGTTTAAGTGATTGCAACTGATTGTAACTAGTTTTAGCTAGTAATTAACTGATTCTAACCAATTGTAACTGGTTGTAACTGGTTACTAACTGATTGTAACCATTTATTAACTAGTTTAAGTGATATGGAGTTTCACTAGTGAGCTATAGTGGTGATTTCCTACTCCTAGTTAGATTTAGAGTCAGTCTAGTTTGTTAGATTCAACTACTTGAGTAGGTATTCGAATTATTCATTGATGTTGTATTACATATTCACCCATGAAGTGAATAATCAATTAATGAAATCTTTCTCATATTTTTCTTCAATCATTCTTCTCTTATTTATCTTGTGAAATTTATGTGAAGACCATTTTTGTCCCAAGATCTTCCTGTCAGAATCTAATATGGTATTAGATCCTAGTCAAGTTATTCAAATCTCCCTCAGATATTTCCATTGAAGCACTAAGCAGTTGTGTTCCCACATAAATCGTGAAATATTTTCCTTTCTAACTCTAGATTATGTCCACGGAAGTCTTTGTAGGTGTGACATACATTGTAAATGTGCTCGTTGTCGAAATAGAGGTTGACTTGTCTAACAAAAATTTTCTTTCTAGTTTTGCGCAAGTATTCAATTCTCTCACTGGTAGCACAACAATAGAACATGTATCTATCTAAGATATTAACCTTGACTTCCTTCAATTATCATGAATGGAAATATAATATTTATATACTATTGCAAAGCAGAGGTCTCGACATAGTTACTGTGGCCTTAGAAATCAATCCTAATGCAGTTGTTAAGAAAGCAAAGTGGCATAATAGGAAGGATGAATCTTATGCATTTCTTTGTCTCTCTCTCTCCTGAACTTCTTTTTCATATTGATGGATTGAGAGGAACTAATGAATTGTGGATCAAACTTGAATCCCTCTCCTGAAAGCAAGATGACCTTAGAGGACATTAATTGGAGAATGAGTTCATCTCATTGAGGCCAAGTGAATTCGAAACCATTGAGGAGTCCATCACCAAGTTTAATTCATTAGTGCTTTTACTGAAGTAGTGTGGGATTAAGAAGGAATAAGATCAGTTAATCCTATCCATTCAATCGAAGTTGGGTCCAAAATAGTCATTTTTTTGTTTCAAAATTCTATGCTACTAATCTTCCAGTTCGAAATTGGAGTATGTCATCCTTGGATGCATTCATAGATTATCTCACACAAGAGAAGATCAAACTGATTGAAATGGGGACTATCAAAACCTCCAAGGATAATTTCCTTTATACTCTTGGAAGTAAGAATATCAAGTCCAAAGGAAAGCTAAAAGTGAAGGAGAAAATTCTAAATTCAGACTCTGAAAATGAAGGTTCTAACTCTACTGATGAAGGCTTGAATTTCAAGAACAAGGGAAAAAAGAAACGAAGATCACAATGTACCTATTGAAAAAAAAATTATCACAATTAAAATTCTTTCTTTAAGAATAAAATAGACATCATGAGTCAGTTTCTCGAAAGAAACAACATTGATGTTCCATATTTTGCATGAAGGGAAAAATATGTTGATCCCTAGGGGGACTGTAACACTGTGCAATTCAAAGGTAATGATGCTCATGATTTGGTTGCTATAATAAAGTATGTTTCTTATGTATCTAATTTTGAAACTTATTCTTATATGTTGGTATCATAAATCTCTTGGCCTCCCCTTGAAAAAATTCCTATTAGTCTCCCAGAGCCATCTGCTCTCAAGACTAGTTTTCTACCACTAGTTTCTGACTTGTCTTCATCCGAATCCTTAAAAATCCATTCATATTATTCTTTATATGATTTAGAATATGATTCTCAATATTATATGAACGTTATGAAACCTCTACCCCATCCATTTGATACTCTAAATACCCTACAAATCCCAAACTGATCAGTTAGTAAACTAGACAATTTCATGGTTTCCTATACTGTATCACTGGTGAAAGTTGGTATCATATATTTGCTTTATTTCATTTTTTGGTTTTACTTATCATTGGATATAAGTGGGCTAATGTTAAAAACATTTGGGTCTGATATAAAATTTATTAGTTCTAATTTTAGATCCTTATGCTCACCATATTTTCCCAATTGTCAATGTAGACTAGTTGCACCTAGTTTTCCTACTGTGACTGAACTGGATTTTAGGGCCACTATACCTTGGTTGCTTGATTATACATATGAACTAATTTATAATATATCAGAGCCTCATAGGATCCATTACAGAATTAGAAAGGATTCACATCAGTTTGGGAAAAAGATTGATTATTGGGTTCACCATTATGCAACTACACTAGACATTGTGCTTGTAATTTTCATTTTATGTTGTCACATAAAAAAACATTCATATGATAGTCCTTCATCACCAAAATATGAGTTAGAAAACTAGAAAAAGGATACATGATCAAGGAATCTACAACACATCTACAAATATTTTCACCAAGAAGTAGTACATCCAGCTTATTCAAGTGAAGAACAAAGAAGGAGTGAAGATATTCATTTAAATTCTATGCCATGTCCATTTTTAGGAAGGATTTTCCCCATGCGGTTTTTCCTTTTTCCTCATTTTTTCATGGACAAATATTTTTTTCATTTAGATTGTAATGGGTGACCTTTGGTCTTAGTTACTAGGGCCCAGGTAGTCCAAGTTAGGATTAAAAGGGGGTGTTAGGATTATTATTAATCCTAGGCTTTGTCTTGTTTGACCACACAAAGTCTATTTTTTTAATTTCCCTAGATTAGGAGGTCTTATCACTTCACTAGTGCATGGGGAAAATGAATAGTGGACATATTCCACTTACTGCACCTATCTGCATGTATTTTGGAGCTCCATGGACCAATCCATATTTTATAGGAACCCACTCAAAGTGCCACTAGTAGTGTCTAGTAGTTCAACCCAGTAGGTTATTAAATATCCTTAGTTAAACTTTGACCCCCATCAGTTAGATCACATCCAGTGTCTCTATTAGCATTTTGCATCATTCTTGGGAATATAGGTGCCTTTGTTCACTTACTCTCTCAATTAACTAATTATAACTGGTTATTAACTAGTTTAAGTGATTGTAACTTATTGTAATTGGCGTAAGCAGTTTTTAATTGGATGTAACTAATTGTAATTGGTTATTAACTAGTTTAAATGATTGTAACTGGTTGTATCTAGTTATTAACTAATTGTAACTAGTTATTAACTAGTTTAAGTGATTTACAATTGCACTAGTGAGCTATAGTGGTGATTTTCCCACTCCTAGTTAGCTCTAGAGCTACTCTAGGTTGGTAGATTCAACTACCTGAGTAGGTATTCGAATTAGTCACTAATGTTGTATTATATATTCACCAATATTGTGAATAATCAATTAATGGAATATTTCTCATATTGTTCTTCAATCATTCTTCTCTTATTTCTCTTGTGCAATCTATGTGAAGACCATTTTTGTCCTAAGATATGCCTGTTAGAACCTAATAAGTAATACAGAAGAAAGATGTATGTCAAAGACTACTACATAAGCAAAATGTGTGTTGCAAATAGTACTACATATTGAAGAGTAGTGTAGCTTCGGAAGCTACCTACTAGGGTGAAATAATTGAGGCTATATTTATTAGTTGTTAATAGTCAAGCTTTCTTGAAAACCCTATATGCGTTTTATAATAAAACACATTCGAGATGAAGATTAACTTCATTGAATTCATGATCATGAGTTACAGTACATAGGTACTGGTGAGCAGTTTGAAAATGTGTGGCAAGCCTCTATCTTTGACAAATTTTAAACACTTCTAAGATAATCTTTGTATGCTAGAGAATGTCTCCCTCATTAAGAGGGAGTGTTGAGATTGCATCATAATGAGTCATTCTCCAATATTTTGAGTAATATCAAGTTGAGTATTGTGAGTAATATCAAGTCAGTAAATCTTATGAGTAATATCAAGATAGTAGACTTGTGAGCAATATCAAGTTAGTAAACTTGTGTTTAATATCAAGTAAAGTATTGTGAGTAATATCAATAATGTAGGATTGTGAGTAATATCAAGTTCTACAAATATCCTCATTTTGTGAGGTGGATCACTTTACTGTGTAAAGTAGATATACTATCTGATGTATGGCTAGTCATGGTCAACATGTGTTACAAGTCTCTTTTAGGTATTATCTACCCCTAGAGTGATTTAGTTTAGCATGTGATTATATGACCCGGGGTAATACATATGATTATAGGTTTGTAAACAATATTATGACTATGATATGCTATAGAATTTATGAAAACAAATATTTACCATGCAGAGATATTTCATATAAGCATAGAGATGGAGAGAGAATTTGAATTGCCCATGTTGCCACCAAGTGATTTCGAATTGATTAGATATCAGTTGAGTATTACTTATGGTAAACAATGTTTAGTTAATTATGGAATCAACTCCTTAATTTATGCAAGTGATTAATGGAAATAAACACCAATGGAGAAGCACTAGTTATATTCAGTTATAATCAGTTGAATGCAGTTCCCTTCAATTACTATTCAGTTCCATTCAGTTATGTTCAGTTACATTCAGTTCTATCGAGTTACATGCAGTTTTGTTTAGTTACCGTTCAATTACATTCAGTTATGTTCAGTTACTTTCATCTCTATTAAGTTACATTTTTTTATGTTCAGTTACATTTAGTTGCATATAGTTCCATTCAGTTACATTCAGTTCTATTCAATTACATTTAGTTATGTTCAAGTTGTTAGTTTTTCATCATATAAGCAAGCATTGTGATCTTAGGATATTTTCACTAAGAGAATAACAAGCACAACAATAAACATAAGCACATCACAAGAGACAAGAGACACAAAGAGTTTTCCTTAGGGAAACCATAAAGGAGAAAACCTCACAACTTCCTTAGATATAGAATCACCAGAAAATGGTAAGACCATAAAATAGTAAGATGATCTCCCAACAGCAGCAGTCTCTTCTTGTATAGTCCCAGTGTATTTCCTTCCTCACTAATGCACCACACTTGAGTGAGTGAGTGATGTGTTGCAAGTGATAAATAGAGAGGCTCTCACTCTCTATTTATATTCTTCCGTTCACTTGAAGTGCACTCCAACATGTCAGCCTCACTTAACAATTACTTACTAGAGCCGACATCTCTTGGAGTGTCTAATAACCCTAGTGCCCCACCACTTGTAGGGACTTTTCCTCCTCTGACCAATAGGAGGGTAAAACAATGGTGGGGACTATTTCCCTGACTTACAATGACTCACCTAGGGTCGACTTCACTAGGATAGTCTAATAACCCAAGGGCCCCTCAACTGTGGGGAATTTAACCCTTGACCAATAGGAGGGTTACCGACAATGACTTGACATGACTTTCTCACTATAGAAACTTCCTGAAATAAACATTAGGGTATGACATGACTCAAATACATTAAAATACATCCCAGAATGAACATCGGGTTACAATAGATAAGAAATATAAGTGAATACATTCCAAAGTTACAATTATATCAACACTCCCTCTTAACTAGGAAGCTATTCACTCGACAAAATTTATTAGCACAAGTCTTCTTCTCTATATCATCTGGGTCATCATCAAGTGCTCATCATCTTCAAGTCATCTTTGTCTTCAAGTCATCTTTCATTTGGATATGAATCATCACTCGATCTAGATCATCGTCACTGGATCATACTCGATCTGGAACTTCGTTATTGGATCATACTCGATCTGAAACATCGTCACTGGATCTAGATCATCACTCGATCTAGAACATCATCATTGAATCTAGATCATCACTCAATATGTATCATCATCATCGAATCTAGATCATCTCTCGATGTGGATCATCATGGAACATCATCACTAGATTTGGATCATCTCTCGATCTGGATCAACATCACTGGACTGTATCTGGATGATCACTCGATCTGGATTTGGATCTGGATCATCTCTTGATTTGGATCATCACTATTGGATCTGTATCATCTCTTGATCTGGATCTCTCGGAGTCATCATAACTGGATCTGGATCATAACTAGATCTGGATCTCATGTGGTCATCATCATGTGTGTACTATCTCATCATAGGAATTTATACAGATCCAGCCCTTTTTCATGATAGTTGTAGGCCTAGCCAATAAGTAGCCCTTCACCCAGCACTTACATCTGACCTACTCATCAAAAATGCACGCCCAACACTCACATCCGATCATGTAGTAAACTACAATCACATCAGAAAGGGCTAGCACTCACATTCACCAGCATGGTAGGCACATCCACTACCATCTGTGAAATGGATCTACACTTATATCTGACCTACTCATCAGAAGGGCACGGTACTCACATCCATCCAGGATGGAACACATCCTGCTCACAATGATGGAGGAGTTCTACACTTCCATCTAGTATGGAACCACATCCGCTCACAATGATGAAAGAGCTCTATTCTTTTCACCCAGGCTGGAACCACATCCACCACAATGATGGAAGATTTCCTCACTTTCATCCAGGCTGGAACCACATCCACCACAATGATGAAATATTTTCACACTTACATCTGACCTACTCATCATAAGGGCATGCACTCACATCTGACCTGGTAGGAACTGAATCCTACACCCTCGTCAGAATGGCCCCGAGTCCCTAACTGAGCTACCTGGTAATAGACCAGGTGCCTCCACTCTCCCGGAGAGTGGCAGTTGCCCTTACATCTTTCCTACTCGACAGAATGGCCAACACTCACATCTGACATGGGAGGAACCTAATCCTTTATGCATGACAGAATGGTTCAGCCCTTACATCTGACCTGCTCATCAGAATGGCTCTCTCAATCTTGGACTGAGTGTTCCTGGTAACTAACCAGGTACCTCCATTCCCAGAATGGCAGTCAGCACTCATATCTGACATGGAAGGAACCAAATCCTCTCACCATGACAGAATGGCTCAGCCCTT
>LPNX010099623.1:70305-91947 GCA_001517045.1 Pseudotsuga menziesii
TGATGTTTCCATCTACTGTATGATGGAATTATGAACTTCTCTTCAAGTCTCGATACCGCGCCCTGACGTCATTCTTCTTGAACTGGTCTTCCCTTTCTTCTTGGTGGCTGGAAGGTTCTGTATCAATGATGTCATTGCACTCGTCATATTATTTTTCGTCTTTGAACTATCATCACTTGTTCTTCAAAACAAGTCTTCATTCTTCTTTGCTTGTAGGCGATTATGTATGCGATCTTTTCTACAAGTCAAAATGCATTTCTATGGTTAGAACCATTTCATAAGGAATATTTATACTGGAAAGTTCTTATGCATAAATATATGATCATGCAACTACTTTATCCAATACAACATTCATCCATATCTCACTGAAACTTTCTAGATGCCTTCCATCTCTACCAGGACAACATTGAGATTGTGCACTAATCCAATATGTCAGCAAAGAGGTTTCATTCTAGATAAGTAGCAATGGAGAGTTGTATAGCACCATGAGCTAATTACCCATCACATGCATATTAGTACTATACTGTCATTAATGCAAACATCCTATCATGCATAATACATCAACTGAATATCAACAAATGCATAACAAAACAATATCATGAAACAACAATTGAATACTTATCTTTATTTGTTTCGTGGGTAGACTTCTTCTTGAGCCTTCAACTTCATCGTCTTCTTCATTCATAATAGCATCGTTTCTTATCCAAATGCTAGGATGGATAAGAAGTTCTTCAAGAGTTGAAATCTTCATATTCCTCATCGCTTGAGGGATCTTCTTTTAATGATGAGAGATATTCATATTCAATTGCTCCCATCTTCTCTTCTCTTCTTATGATTCAAGCTTCTTCTTCATCCCAAAGTCTGCTGAAAGTAATCACTTCCTTCTGGCACACATTCTTCGAATAAATGAATCACATGATCCTGGGGGTCCATTCAAGGTGGCCATCACCACTTCTGTATTCTTCACTTCTGCTTCAAGTTGTTCTTTTATTTGAGAGACCCTTATGACTGCATGGTCTCTTCATTCTGGATCTTCACATTCTTCAACTTGTTTCTTAAGGTCATCTTCTGATGTATGTTCTTTCCTTAAAATATCTTGGTCAAGGAATTAAACATATTCGGTGTCTTTAGGGAAGACACTTGTGGTACAAGTTGATCCATGACTGAATCAACAATGATCTTGGTCTTGACCAAGTTCTTCTTGTGAAAGGCTTCTAGCCTCATCTCCCTCTGAAACTGGAACCTCTCTACTCATGTAGGTGTCCATTCCATTTTCTTTAGAGAGATCAAATACTTCTATGCTTGGAATTTGTCAACTTCACCAAGCTTATCATCAAGTTGATCCGATATATCACTTTGCAATGATAACCTCAAATGAAAATAGCAAAGGATTAGATCTTACCGATTTGAGGTGTCCGTCCTGGTTCCAGAACTCGCTGATCTAGGGTTTGTCACAGAAACACTAATTTTGAAAACTTGGAATAGGGTTTGTCACAGAAACACTAATTTTGAAAACTTGGAATCTTCTAGATCTGATTGGATAGATATATATATCTCTTCAAATGGAGTTGTCTAATTTACTCCTTTTCTAAAAACAGTGGAGGGAAGCTCCCGGAAGAGGAAGCCCTAATTTTCAATTTCTTTTGCAGAAATACCTGTTACTATTTCTGTAATATCTCCGAGATTACCAATCTTCTGTATCTAAAATATTGCACTAAGGTAAACTCGCATGTCCTTGATCTAACACCATAGGTTCCATCAGAATCGGTTTCAACATTTGGGATTTATGATCCTTTTACCAAGGTGACCTGTTACAAGACTGCTCAAAATAGCGAAGTTGTACTGCATGCCACGTGTCATTGGTTGATCTTCTAAGTCTGATATTATGACCACCGAAATTACAGTCTGTTCCATTTCTATAACATCTTTAGGAATTCCATTTGGACCTCTGTAGCCCAAGATATTGCAATTCGCCCCAGGTTTCCTGTTTAGGGATGAATTCTGGAAGAGGCTGGAACCCTAACTTGGAGGGATCATATATCCCAGAATATAGAGAATATGAGGCTGATTTTTGGACACAATGTTCATCAGGAGTTTATATTTGGTCTCTGCAATTTTCAGCTTCTGAGACTTCGCCAACCTCGACATATAGTGACTGTACCCAAAATTTTCAGTTTTAGTATTTGGGGTTTTTTCCAACTCGGTGTCAAACTAGGGTTTGACTTTCCCAGAGTTTCACCCAACCAAATTTCTTGATCCAGGTCTATATAATTTGGTTTTGATGAGGATAAAAATCCTATGCTTGTATCACTCAAAAATTCCTCTTTTGTACAAAGCCCTAATTTTCGCATCGAAAACTGAAAATGCTCAGAATCAAATTCTGCTTCGACAAAAAGATGCACCCTTCAATGGAGATTCATCCTAGCATACTTTTGCTGATAGATTGTGTAGAGAGACCCAAAAAATAAGAATTCCTAGATTCTATAGCTACACAATGTCTTCTTCTCAGGTTAGCTCTGATTCCATGTTATTTTTTCATCATATAAGCAAGCATTATGATCTTAGGATCTTTTCACTGAGAGAATAACAAGCACAGCAATAGACATAAGCACATCACAAGAGACAAGAAACACAAAGAGTTTTCCTCGGGGAAACCATAAAGGAGAAAACCCCACAACTTCCTTAGAGATAGAATTAGCACAAAATTGTAAGACCAGAAAACAGTAAGATGATCTCCTGACAGCAGCAATCTCTTCTTGTCTAGTCCTAGTGTATTTCCTTCCTCACTAATGCGCCACACTTGAGTGAGCGAGTGATGTGTTGCAAGTAATAAATAGAGAGGCTCTAACTCTCTATTTATATTCTTCCGTTCACTTGAAGTGCACTCCAACATGTCGGCCTCACTTAACAATTACTTACTAGACCCGACATCTCTAGGAGTGTCTAATAACCCTAGTGCCCCACCACTTGTGGGTAATTTGCCTCCTCCAACCAATAGGAGGGTAACACAATGGTGGGGACTATTGCCTTGACTTACAATGACTCACCTAAGGTTGAATTCACTAGGATAGTCTAATAACCCAAGGGCCCCACAAATGTGGGGAATTTAACCCTTGACCAATAGGAGGGTTACCCACAATGACTTGAGATGACTTTCTCATTATAGAAACTTCCCAGAATAAACATCAGGGTATGACATGACTCAAATACATTACAATACATTCTGGAATGAACATCGGGCTACAATAGATAAGAAATACAAGTGAATACGTTTCGAAGTTACAATTACATCAACACGAGTTACATTTAGTTGCATGTAGTTCCATTTAGTTCAGTTTAGTTACACTCAGTTGTATGCAGTTACACTCAGTTCCATTCAGTTACATGTAGTTCCATTCAGTTCAGCTCAGTACACTCAATTAACAACTTAGTTACATTTTTTTAATTAATGGAAGGCACATATCTTCTTATGGGCGGCAATTATGGAGTGCCATCTTGGCACCAGATCAATGGGGTCCACATGATTGAAGATGGATCATTGTTCTAAGTATTAACAAGTTACTGATGCATGCAACCATTCTATTTTTGTTTTAAAACATAATTTGACTTGTTATTAAAGTTTTATGCACTTAGAAAGTTAGATACAATGTTTCGTTTGATCTCCACTTTTTGGTGCTCTCAGTGAAAGAAATCTGCTATTCTGTTGTAATCATTATGTGCTACTTATCAGTCATACTTTAATTTTGTTTGTTGGGATTTTCATCCTTTGAATTGGTGGAGGGTTGTCCCAAGGTATATCATGTGTTCTATGGTTTGATTTATGTCTTTGGATTATTGATGATATTTATATTCATTTTTATTATGGATTAAAGTTTTAAAGTTTATTTTGTCTTCATACTTTGGTCAATCACTAACGACGAAAAGACACATGTATATTTAGTTCAATAGGCATTTTTTCTGAGTTTATTTTTGAAAACCATTGTACTTGTTTTCCATCCCTCCAATGAGCCATTAACTTCCACAATTTCACCATTTATCTATGCAATAAAATGCATCCACATTTATTTATGTGTTTTTTCTATTTGTTGTGTCTTCTTGATCTCTTTTCCACTAGTTTTTCACTATACCCATTCATCCTAATGCACATTATATTCCTATCAACTCAACGTGTATTGCAAGTAAGTATATTTGTGTGTCTTAAAAGTCTATATTTTCTAAGTACTTTGTTTCTTGTGCCCTTCATTACACTATGCATCCTCTTGAACTCAAGCCATGAGTGTATTATAAAATCTCTAAAAGTAACTCTTTTGAAGGAAGGGGAACACACCTGTAGTGGTGGCATGAAGGATCAGGCATTTGGAAACATTTTTCCCTCGTCACGGGAAATGGATCCAGATTTGTACCTTTTGATGTATGAGATGAAGGGGAAAATAGACAAACTCTATGTGACGATGGATTTTTAGGATGAGAAGCTTCAAACAATTCTAAGATGGTCTAAGCATTTGTCCCATATTTGGGCTCCATTAGTTCCAGTGTCAATGGTGGATGGATGTGTTATTCAACCTAATCCCTCTCGTTCTACGATGGAAGAGCAAGGCATCCCAACTTTGACTCGTGGGTAATTGAATGTCAGCAATTTCTGTGATTGACATCTTTTTGTATAAGAGTATTTATCTCCTATGGTTCTTAGCATTAGGCTCATAGTTACAGTAGGATTTGTCTTTAGAAAAAATATAGCAGTCCATAGTTTCATTGTTTATGCTTCTATGATTACCTATAGGGACAACAATTAAAGTATGTCCACCTCCCAATTGAGGATGTAATGTGTATTTTGAATGCGTCTATGAGTGGATAAGAGCCAGTGGATCATTTTTGGTTTTCTTCCCATACAGACAAAGGATCCAATGTTAGGTCTGACTTGGGAACATATCACATGGTTGCACATGGGGAGTGGACCTAAGGAGAAGGTAGATGCCCCAATGTCCTTAGTTTATATGGACTAGGAAAACAAGCCAAATGGGAAATTGATTGTCGAATAAGGATGAATCAACCCCTTGCTCAAGCTTATGAAGGAAGGAACCCTCGAAGGGGAGGAAGTGACAACATAAATGATCACGAAAATCAGTAAGGATCCTAAATGAATTGGGTAGATAATTTAAGGTGTGTGCTCTCTTTATGCTAAGGTATTAAAGGATGGTAGTCCCATGAAGGTCCAAAGCATCGTTTCCTGGTATTTTTCTGAGTCGGTCTCTAATGATCCTAACTCAAAGGAGCATTTTTCCTAGAGCGATATGATTAGGTCACATGTTTGCCATTTATTGAGACTGTTCCTAATCGTAACAAGTATACCATTAGTGCCAAAGCCATGAACATGCAATTTATTATCAGTCTCACAACCAAAGATAATAATCATCATACTCAGACTCATCCTTATCTTCATATTTATGCTTTCTTCCTTCGTAATAATGGTGAGCATGATGGTGTCCTAAGATCTCAAATTGGTACATGAATAGGGTGTAGGCTTCTCTTCTTGTATCTAAATTATTTTTATAGATAAATAGAAAGCACTACAGTTAGGTACCTAGGTTTTACATAGATGGAAATATGCCCATATGACAACAAATTGTTCAAGATTAACAATTAGCTTGATGTTAAGACTTAGAGTAAAACATGTTAGCAATGACTTTGTGTAGTATTAGTTATGACCCAAAGGTATGATTGATTCCTTACTAGTATGGTGTTCAAGATTGTTGTCCTATAGAAGCCTTAATGGATAAGTATAGACACTTTAATTAAGAGATGGAAGCTAGTTGTTACTGTGAATAAACATTAGTTGGTTATAGTGGAAGAGAAATTGCATTGTTATTTCCAAGGAAAATTAATATTGCTGAATACAATAATTATGAGTTAAATGATGGGAATATATTAGGGAAGACAATCTCTCTCTCTCTCTCTCTCTCTCTCTCTCTCTCTCTCTCTATATATATATATATATATATATATATATATATATATATATCAAACATAAAAATAACATATAATTGTAAGGCCTAAAAAGGCATGCATACCCCTTTTCCACGTGCTCTTGATGATTGGAAAACTTGTTTTTTGTATAGTGAAAACCAAATATTGAGTGTCTAGTGTGTATTTATTAAATCTTTATGAGTGGACCATGTTGATTATAAACTCTCAAAGGTGTGGTAGGCCTATAAACCTAATGTATTTTATTACCAATCGGGCAAGGTTCATAAAGAAGATGAATGAACCATCTACCTAGATGAAATCCTCTACACTTGTGGTTTAGTAGCTCACAACCATGTAGTCGGCTAGATGGTTGTTCCTTTACATGGACATTGAAAATTGATTGTGTTTTCTCAAGGTACAAGATGCAAATGCCATGTTGGATGAAATATAGACATTGTTGATTAGAAGGTTATTCAATTATTGGTGGATTATTTGATGCATTAAACAAGCAAAATATAATGGAGAATAAGTGACCTCATAGAGATTGAGACAAGTAATCTCTAATGGAGAGTGTTTAAATTTGTTTGTCCTACTTGTCTTTTAGAATAATGTGCAATAATACAAGTGGCTTGTAGTTGTTATTGTATTGATCATTGTGATGTAGAGTTTCTTTCTATCTAAATGGTTTTATATTAATTAAGATGTTGTTAGATCTAGATGAAAATGAAAGTTCTCTCCCCAAGTGGTTGAGATTGTTAATATGTTAAGATAGTCTCTCTCTCTCTCTCTCTCTCTCTCTATATATATATATATATATATATATTATTAAGTTGTTGAAAATATGTACCACTAAATCCATTTTGGTGTTTTGGTGTATGGAAATGATGTTTACATTCTCATTTCTCTATAATAAATTTATTGTTAATTTTAAATAATCTTTAATGTAGTTGAACATCTAATTTTTAAAGTATAGTTTAAAAATTATATTATTTAAAAAACCATTAATACAAAAATGTAAGTATAAAGAAAAATTAAATCCACATTCTTACACATTTATCGTATTTCGATCGCCCCAACTTTATGGAAATCCGAGCCCACCTTTTGATTTTAGGGAAGGCTATGTCCTTTTATTGATTAAGGATAAACACATACTTCCTCTAATTCCATCATATAACTAATCTATGACTAAGAACTTAAAAAAAGATTATTCAACCATGCGATGAGTTTGGAACTTTGAGAGAGAAACAACATCATATAACTAATCTGTGACTAAGAACTTTAAAAAAGATTATTCAACCATGCGATGAGTTTGGAACTTTGAGAGAGAAACAAAAGGATTGATCTTGTTAAAACTCAACTTTTCTTTCATACGATTTTGGAAATAAAAAAGAGAGAGAAAAATCCATGGTCATGTTTTAAATCCAGTGTATTTCAACATAGTTTTTGTTAAGTTCATGAACTATATTTATAAAGCGTGTGGCCACCAAATTATTTTTAAATCCAGGAAGGATATTAGGGTTACTCGTCCTTGGTTTTCTCGTCTCGTGTTTTGTTGCTATATGGAATTTATTGCGTTGAGATCAATGAACATCTATTCAGTTCCGAAGACTTTGACAAGTCACATGTATATCTACTCCAATAGCATTTTGTTTCTAAGATTCTTTTTGAAAACCATTTTACATGTTTGTCGTCCCTCCGACATACCATTAACTACCAAATGTTTGTCGTTTATCTATGCAGTAAAATGCCTTCACGTTTATTTGCACATTTTTTTGTGTATCATGTCTTTCTTTTCTGTTGCCCACTACTTGTTTGGTGTGTCCATTCATCCTAATGCACATTGTATGGCTATGAACATCAACTTGACGTGTTCTGCAAGTAAGTTTATTTGCGTGTCCTACAAATCTGTATTTTATGAGTGCTTTATTTTCCATGCCCTTCATCACACTATCCATCCTCCTGAACACTGGCCCTGACTGTATTGTAAACTCTATGAAAGTGCTTCCTCTAAGGGAAAGGGAACGCGACCAGATTGGTGGCATGAAGGCTCGGGCACATGGAAACATTTTCTCCTCGGCACGGGGAATGGCTCTAGAGTTCGAGATTTTGATGTATGAGATGAAGGGGAGAATATATGAGCTCTATTTGAGGATGGATTTGCAGGATGACAACCTTCAGAAAATTTTGACCATGTCTTAACATTTGTCCCAGATTTGGGCTCCACCAGTTCCGGTATCAATGGTGGATGGACGCATTTTCCAATCTAATCCCTCCCCTTCTAGGATGGCTAAGCAGGGCATTCCGACTTTGACTCCTGGGTAATTGAATGTTAGTTTGTTCCCTGTTATCCATATTTCTGTATACAAATAGTTATATCCTATGGATCTTGACAGTATGCTCATAATTACAGTAGGTTTTGTCTTTAGGAAGAATATAGAAGTCCATATTTTCAGTGTTTATGGGTCTATGTTTACCTCCAGGGAGAACAATAAAAGGATGTTGACCTCTCAATAGAGGATGTCATGTGGATTTTGAATGTCTTCAAGTGGAGAAGAGCCACTGGATCATTTGGGGTTTCCTCCCATACCGATGAAGGATCCAATGTTCGATCTGATTTGGAACATATAACAATGATGCACATGGGGAGTAGACCTAAGGATAAGGTTGACGTCCCAGCCTCCTTGGTTTCTATGGCCCAGGAAAACGAGCCAAACGGGAAATTGATTGTCTAAGAAGGAAGAATCGAACCCTTGTTCAAGCTCATCGAGGAAGACACCCTTGAAGGGGAGGAAGCGGCAACAAAACCCATCGGAAAACTTAGTCAGGATCCTAAACATGTTAGGTAGATAATTCAAGGTGTGTGCTCTTTTTTTTCGAAGGTATTAAACGATAATGGTCCCATGAATTTCCAAAGCATGGTTTCTTGGGAATTGTGTGAGTTGGTATCCAATGATCCTCACTCGTGGGACCATTTTTCCTGGAGCGGTATCATCAGGTCACTTGTTGGTTATTTGGTGAAATTGTTTCCGATCATATCAAGTATACCATCAATGTCAAATCCATGACCATGCAATATTTTGTTAGTCTTGCAACCAAAGATAATAATTGTCATACTCAAAATCAGACTCAACTTTAGTTTCATGCTTTCCTCCTTCATAATAATGGCGATTCCCTAGATCGCCAACATGATCCTAGCACCAAATATGCAAGCTGGAGAGATATAAAAATGTTTTCTTTAATAGGCATGAATATAAAAGGAAAGGAAGTTGAGGATCCATTAGTAAATACCTTATCGAAGGCGCAAACCACTAGGGTTGTCCAGAAACATGCTAAGAACAACATAAAGACTTGTAAAAATAGAACTAAATTCAAGTCATTTCTTTGCTTTGAAATACAATTAGAAAATGGAAAAGGTAATTAGAAAATGGAAAAGGTGAAGTACATTATAGTATAGCCATGGTAGTGATGGAAATTGCATCTATAGCAGAAGAGTATCCTAATTTGAGAAGATCTATGTTTAAGACCAACTCTCTTCCTACCAAGTCAGTGGTACTTTACTAGCTTCTCATAATCATAAAAGAAAATGAATCTGAAACTCAACTTTTGAGTCCTTGCATCAAATCGATTGGATGCCTCGCTCGAACCTTCCATGCTAGAGAAAAAAAGCTCATCCTTATCCTTGTGAAACATCTAGATCAACAAGTTTTCCTACATGGAAAATTATCTACATATGGAGAATTTCAAGGACATCCCCGCATTTGGTTCAACCTATATACTTTGTTGAAGGAATGGCTCAGGTTCCTCTGTTGATTCTTCTGTATTACCTTGCTTTACATGTTGGTGATAGTGAATCTCTTTCCAAAGCAGAAGCATTGTCAGTGCTAGAATGGGAATCTAAGAAGGCTCCTCACATTCATAATCATGTTCTAAAGAGTCTGCTTCTAAAGGCCAAAATTTGTTTTGAACTCTACCAATCTAGAGTTTATAATCAATTGCACTTAATTGATTTAATTTGGAAGGACATGACTTGGGATCAACTTCGGTAAATTATTGAGATCCCCCTTGAGTCATAATAAAATAAAATTTTGTTTATATGGTTTCTATCTTTGAGGAAAAATGATATAATGTAAATAAATCGATTTATTTGTGTTGATTGATTCATGTATTTTTGAAAGAATATACTTTGATTTGCAATTATTGCACTTGTATGCAATTTTATTTTTATATGTTTTTAAATGGAAATGGAGCTCTCTTATTCCACACATCCCCTTCTTCAAGATAACAATGTGTTTATTGATCTATTTGTAATGTTATAAAAGAGTTGTTGTTTTTACCTTTTCAATTATTAGTTCATCTTTGAGCAATTTCTATTTTGTCTCATGCTAGCTAAGGTTAAATCATATGCATATGATATCATCACATTTTCCATCCTTGTTCTTCTAATATATTCATTTATTGTTCCATCACCAGCTCCATCCTTCTTATGTTTATGAATTTTAATGTTCCAAGACATTTGAAAAGTATTTGCATGAAATCCTTTGCAATCAAATTTTTTCTCTTTAAATAACTATTTGCAAATTAGTCCTATGGGAGTTTATAAAATTCTACCATTCAATTCTAGTTGAAATTATTTATTTAGATGTAAATGGAGCTTTATTTTTGCATATGTCCACATTGTTCCTGATTTCATTATAAAAAGGTTGATATTGGTTTAGTTTTCAATTATAAACAGGTAGTGTTTTTAGATCTCCTCAAGTCACATGACATGTCGGGTGACATATCTTACTACTTGGAGTAGTTATATTGATTCTATGTCTCTTTGAAGATCTGGATCTTATGGAAGTTCACATTGTTGTTGAGACTATGCCTATTGTATTTTATATTTGTGTTTCACACGATATTTTAGCTGACCATTGATCCAAGATTGTATTCATTATACAATTTTCATAATATTTTGCATGGAACTCGGGTTTTCTCTTTTTTTCTTTCTATAAATGGATGATATATGTTGTTAATTTTACTTTAAAAAGAATATTTTTAGTTTGTTAGGAATTTTTATCTATGGCATAGTTTTCTTTCTATTTTATCACTTCCAATGGATCAAAAGAAAACTGCTTAACTTGGTCCCTTTTGGCTATGAAAGGAGTTTCTCGACAAGAACATGGGAATATTCCTCAGTGCTATAATATTGCATATCCACTACCCATCTAGGTAGATTCTTTAGGAAAAATAGGCTAGGAATGTAAGAAACTCATTTGGATTCCTCTTGGGCATACAAAATATAATTTAAGGATACAATAGTATTCACAATGTGCATCAATAGTGGTTGATGTTAGTTTTGGTGTATGTTAGTCATGTTGTTTTATGTCCCTTCAAGCCCAACATGTTGAGGATTTAGCTTTAGTATTCACATTTAGAATTATTTAAGTGGTGAATTGTTTATTCATGTTGAAATTTATAATTGTAAATATATAGTTGTTGGAATTGCAGAATCCAATGTTTTAAGGTTACAAAGTTTGTGGAGAATTAAAGGTTAAGGAAGTCTAAGTTATTTTTAGAATATTGAGATATGAAAAAAATGACTAAAGAAATCCAAAACAAAAATTAATTTTAACAAGTACATATATTAAAATTATTTTAGAAATTAAATACTTTGTGAGATGTATATTCAAATCTAAGAGAGTTTTTTTCCTTTCCAAATGGCGTGGTCCATATTGTGTTACGTGTCTTCAAGCCCAACACCATATGGGTTTTCCTTCTCACTTAAACTTCATATTCTAAGGATATTTAGTCGAAGATCTGATATTACAATTGTTAATTAACATTATATTTCATATGCATTTTTCTTACATTCACTAAAATTTTTTTTAATTAGTTATTTAAAATGCTAAAATTTACAAGCAACTCCTTTCTCTATATAAATCAACTACCTTTTTTGTTAGGTTTAATTTATTATATATATAACCAAGAAGTTAAACTTTATGAGAGGAACTCTCTTCTCTACATAGACAAGAAACTACATTTTGTTGTATATGTTTATACTTACTCTAGTGTATAACTTTATATATTAATATAAAGACTACAAACACTATCACGAAGTTTATCATGAAGTTTAAAGTTAGGAAAAAATGTAAAGTTAAGAAAAGAAGAAATAACATAGGCCTTGCCTAGTTTTCTACAATAAATATAGTTTAACGGGTTAGCATATTTTGAGAATTTGAAGTCCCACAAAATAACATGTAGAAAATTAAAAAGTTAAGGAACAACCTCCATCAAATGGATGGGTTAGATAGGATTTGCTTTCAAGTGCAAATAAAGGTTAATGGGTTAGCATAGTTTGAGAATTAGAAGTCCCACAAAATAGCATGTAGAAAATTATATAGTTGACGAACAATCTCCATGAATTGGATGGATGCTTTAGATAGGATTTTTTTCAAGTACAAATAGAGGCATAATTAATAGAGAAAGGATTTAATACTGTAATTTCATTTTTCTTGTTCTTATTCAAGTTTAAATTTATTTCCCTCTAGTTGGAACAATGCAAATTCAAATTTGTATATAATAACGATATTTAGTTAACCTAGTTAACAATATTGGTCAATGAACCTCAAGAATTCCATTGTTAATAGAATTTGGAGTTAGCTATCACAAATAATTTCTATTAGTTGATGCTCCTAAAGTGGGGAACCATAGGACTATTCTAGAAGCGAAAAAGTGGGGAGGATGCTCCTAAAGTGGGGAACCATAGGCCTGTTCTAGAAGCAGAAAAGTGGGGAGGATGCTCCTAAAGTGGGGAATCATAGAGTTGATAATCCACTCATTGGAATATATAGGGAGGATGCTCCTAAAGTTGGAACCATAGAATTGATTGTACCATAGAGTTGATAATACACTCATTGGAATCCCAAGAAACATTGAACCATCGCATGCAGAGGACAAGCAAACACGATGATAGAGAGAATGCATTTCAAAGATAAAATGATAAAACTCGAACCCCTCAAGACTAGGAAAAGCACATATGAGGGAGATGTCCAATTTTGATATTTTCCCTTAGTTTTTTTTTCTTAGTTGTTTTCAGTGTGTTACTTCAACTATGTGAATTGGAGAGCGCAACACGCAATAACAATCTACATATATACAGAAGGAATTCCTATGTCTCAAAAGATTTGGGTCCTTTCTCTACTTTTATTCTTCAGGCTTGAAGCTACTTTTCTTTCCAAAGTATTGTTTGTTTACCACACATAAAGAATTTGTTGCATAGCTAGTAACTTGGATGAGAAAGACAACACTATCAATGATTTTCTTTCTGAAGTATTTAACTTTTCATTCTGAAGTATTTAGCTATGGAGAAAGGAATTGATACATATCTATAAATTGGATGAAAAAGAAAATAGTATTAATGCAATTGCAATTTTTCTAATAGACAATTGACATGTGAACTTTAGAATCAATTGACATGTGAACTTTAGAATCTTTATTTTAAGTTATCTAATATTCCAAACTTGCTTTATCATTTTTGGTGTTTGAATTTCTTTTTGTTCTTGTTACTCTTCCAAGAAAATTCTTGTGTGAACTATGTAGAAATAATGGATTGTTTTTTCACTCGAAGATATTTTATTCATAACTTTGACAAAAGAATAGTAGTTTTAAGGATTTTAATTTCTTTGGCTCTAAAGCAGTTAGCCACAACGACATTAAGAATTAGTTATTTTTTATTTTTGTTATCAATATTTTTTCCTAATTTCAATCTTAGAAGGTTCCTAACAAAATCAAAGAATGGTGCGCGATATATTCATAATGCATATGTAAAGTATGCAATTGAGGAATTCATTGGAATTGACATGTTTTCATTTACTAATATAAGTGATGTAGTTCTCTCACATAGCCATCATAGTAGAGCATGTAATGAGTTTTTAGATAGGACTCTCCATTGAGAGCTTGTATGCACTTTGTCATGGTTAGAATACGTTCACTTCAATTACTCAATCACAACATTGAGAAATAATATATATCATGTACATTTGTAGGTTCATGTGTGCTATGCAGTCTCAATTTTATTTGATCTTAAGGAGTTAAGGAGTTAAGAACTATTGCTAATAATTTCACACACCCCATAAAAGTTTATTTGATCTCAAGGGGTTAAGAACTATTGCTAATCATTTCAAACACCCCACAGAGGTTCAAATCTATATGTTTTTCTCCTCTTGGGTTGTCTCACTTTTACAAAAGTGTCATTTCATGTGGGAGGAAGTACATGCAATCATGGACGACTTTGGTAGAATAGATATTCCCATGTGTGATATCTTAGTAAAAAATATTCTTGTAAGTATTATAAATCAATTATATTCCATTGTAATACTCCTAAAATGGACAAGAGCACATTTACTTTCACAATGATCAAAAGTATCTTGTAATATCAAAAGATGTCAATAGTTGAAGCAATTAAAAAGTGGATATCATTTATATACTTAACAATAATGTAAGAAAATATAGTTAGTTATGATTCTCATAGTGAGACAACCTTGGGACTAAAATGAATGCTTATAATTTGTATATCCCTGCTACAAGCACTGTAGTATTTATATATTGACTTAGTGTCTTAGTATTATGACATAGCCCTTGGGAGATGCTACGTAGAAACTATCATTACCATTCTTTAATGTGTCAAATCAAAAGGCATCTTGGGAAAGATCACAGGACTATCCAATGTAGGTTGGATAAAAGCGTGGCTATACCTCCAAGTCACTCATTTTTTAGGTGACCATAGATAGATTTCTAGAGTCTAAGGATTTGATGGGTCATATTCTATTGAGGAGTGATTGCTATATATCACAAAATAAAAAGATTTAATCAATACCTTGGCCAATGAACAAGCATGACATGCTGGCTATGCACTTGCACAAATGAGAGGATGCCAAGTGAAGATTGGTTAGATTCCCTTTGAGCACCTTCTACGTACTGGCCTTCCAATCTCGAAAGAACATGAAAACACTATCTCATTTGCAATTTTTTCAAAAAAATTATTAGGCATTCATGGCCTCCCATCTTAACTTTTTAGTGCCAACACAACACTAGTCCTATTTGAGGCTTGCGTAGATTATGGACAAAATTCAATTTCATTGGTTTGTTTTATGCAACCATCTTACCTTTCTAGTGCAAACCCAACATTGTGGTCATGTTTGTGGTATAGGCAGATTATGGACAACCTTCAATTCGATTAGTTGGTTTTATGCAAATCGTTGTTTTGAGCCTCTATAAACCATGATCTTTATGGTCATATGGTGGGTTCTATTAATTCACATCATCCCTAGTGTTTGGAAGTGGAAGTGTAATAGGTGTTGTTAGTAATATTATGGAAGCTCGTTTTTCTCTTAGTATTCATCCAAATAAAGCTACAAAGAGACTAGTATATGGGAGTGCAATAGATATGGTCATCCCATGGGTTCTATTAATTCCCACCATCCCTAGTCTTCGAAAGTGGAAATGCACTAGAGGTTGTAAGTACTATTATGGAAGCCCTTGTTTCTCTTCATATTCATCCAAATAAAGCTACAAAGAGATTAGTCTTTGGGAGTGGAATAGATGTTGTATCTAATATGATGGAAGCCCTTGTTTATGTGAGTTATTCACCCAAATAAAGCTATAAAGATATTTGTTGAGATGTTGATAAACACAAGTACACCAGCTTGGTTTTATTTCTTCTTTTCAGCCTTCTTTAGCTTCCAACCCTCCAACTTATGGACCTATTATTCCACCTTCTTGGACCAATTGCTAGTAAATATATTATATAAATGCATAAAAACATCAATTGAAATATTTTAATTGTCAAACTCCTTTCTATTTAAAATAAATAAATAAATAATGATATATTATAAATAGAATTTTTGACCCTCAATCTCATTTCAAATCAGGAATTTTTAAATTTGTTAGAAAGTATTTGGAATTATGAACATTCAATCCAATTTCCAATAAGCAACAAATTTTTTTTATCCCACATGTTTTCAAAAATAATAAATCTCAATTTTTAAAATTACCTATCTGAAAAAATTAATTATTAAACTAAAAATCAAAAACAAAAGTTTATACAAAATATGTTTATGTTCACTCAAAATTATTCTTAAAACTTTCTGAAATTCAAAAAATAAAATGTAACTGCTGTAATAGAAGAAGAATCAGCCAGCTATATATAAATAACCAAACCAGAACAATTGCTCCTATGCAGAGCTAAATAGCATAACAATTCTGCAGAATAAGAACATTCTTCAAATTACAAAATAAAAGCAGGCATAATTAACCTAGCCTGTTGTGCAGATGTCCATTATATCTAGGAATTGTCCATAACCACGAACGTTATAAAAAAATTTAGCCGCGTTTAGTCGCTATGTGATTCATTCAGCGGCGATCCGGACACTGATAATAGTTTTAAATTTCAATCGTAACGGCAGACACAATAAACGACTCATAGACCCCACTGGGAAGTTGGGGTCTCTGAATGGGATCGGCAGTCCACTCTCCAAGGATTTGATCTTGCGTTACTGCTTCACATTCTATGGGCGGAGGAGGCTTCAACATATAGAAAACAGCATCACCCTCGGTATCTTTAACAGAATCGCTGACAAAAATCATGTCACGCCACGCTGCACAACACGTAATCGTTCCAAGGGTTTGTGGAAGAGAACCCGCTGCCCTCCAAACCATTTCGTTGGAGTCATATTCCATCACTCCCTGCTCCTTCTGGAACCAATAGAAGCGCCCCTCCGATGAACCAACCGTACATCCGAACGGTCTATGCCACGTCCCACCCCCTCCTACCGTCCACATATTCTCAAGAGTCGTCCAAGCGCCCGTTTTTGGATCGTAAACTGCCACATTCCGCCGCTGGGACCGATTTAATTGAGCAATGTAACAACCAGTAACGAAGAATTTGCCGTCAATGAAAGCACCAAAGCAGGAACCCGGTTCTCGGTTCACATCAGGAAGAAGCTTCCAGTCGTCTTCCTCCACATTGTAAACTGCTGCTCCTCGCACAGCTTCTCCAGTTCCTCCGGCAACGTAAACGAGTCCTTCCGGGGAGACCGAGCAAACGTAATTGATTCCAACCGGCGGCATGTCTGCGCCGCGGCTCCACTTACCAGATAAGAAATCGTAGATGAAAACCGTTTGGAGCCTCTCCAAGGTGCCGTTGGGGTTCCATCCGCCTATTAAAAAAAGCTTCCGATTCACACAAACGCAGCAGCATTTCAGTGGTATTCCATGATGATCGCCGGGGTAGTGGGGAAGGCGAGGGAGTGTTTCCCAAGTGCCTTGCTGAGGATCATACACAGTAATCACATATTCGTAGTTGATATAACGACCAGTGTCATCATAATTTTGCCTGTGCTCCATCAAACAGATACACTGCTGAGAAACCCCCAGACTTTTTCTATCTTGATAGAAGTGGGGATTCTTCACCGTGGCCTCCCAGCTTCTGCAGACGGCTGCGAGGTTATTGTGAGATGCGTAATGCACTCTTAACAGACATTGTCGACCTAATTTATCTGGAAGGGCGGGAAAAAGGTCCATAATCAAATGGCACTACACACAAACCTAATACAAACTGGGAGGATGATAATTAATCGATTGGAAGGGAATATGAAGGATGATAATTAATCGATTGGAAGGGAATATGAAGACGACTCTTGCGAATATGAAGATGAATCGATTGGAGGGGTGTTAAATGTTTCATTTATGGGAGTTTTTGGGTAGTCTGCTAATTTTTCAAAATAGCGTAGATGAGAAAAAATATTATTATTAATAAGGAATGACTTAATAATACATTTATTTATTTGATGGATTTAACAATTATTATTATAATAATGATAACAAATATTATTAATTTTTTTTAATGATTATGTTTATTATTATTTTGTTAGTTATTATTTTCTTATTGATTTAGCTATGGTTAAGTACTATTATTATAATAAAGTTAATAACTATTATTAATCTATAAAAATATTAGTATTATAATAATGTTATGGTATTATCTGTTGGTTTAGTTGTGGTTAAGCAGTAGATTTATAGGAGTTTTAATTGTAAATTTTTAAAGTGATATGTTTTATTTTGGTTGCATATAGTATGAATGTTTGTAGTATAGTTGATAAATAATAAATTAAGTAATTAAGTAATCACTTAATTATTATTTGACAAAATACTTTATTCTATTTTTAATATAATTAGTTAACTTTATTTGATTTAGTCTTACTTGTTATTTTTAGTAAAAATGTTTAATTTAACATTTTAATCCTATAATATTAATGGATGACCATCTCTTTTTTATTATTACAAAGTTATCCATGTTCTATGAGTGCAGTGCCCACTCTTGATAATATTTCAATACTATGATATAGTTCAATCTACCAAAAAGACTATCGTATTATAGTAAGTTCATTAATATTAATATAATTAATAGATTATAGTAGATTTATTGAGAAATTTAAAAATTTTAGGTTTGGAAAGATATTTTTAAATTTTCTTTTTTAATATAGCGTATTTAGAAATGCTCTAAAAGCTCAAAAATTTGGGTTCAACAAGAGAATCATGTCACTTACAAGAATTGAACCACCTAGGTGGAAAACATCGACAATATATACATTCACAATTCAAATATCATGTTATTCTTATGCTAAGAAATGATGATATTTTTATGCATGGGGTTTTCTCCATGACTTAAATGACCATTGTCGTCTTTTTTCGGGGAAATAATATTTCTCTATCACCTTTCAAGGATTGGGTTGAGCAATAATGGATTTTTCTAGGAAACCAACCTTGATGCTTTGTTTTAGGAAAGAGTTGGCTTAGAGCTATTTTATATTCGACTAAGGATGTTCGTAGAGTGCTTGAAGGGATATGGATTTGGAGGAGAAAACCCTTTAAGGTTAAGTGTTGGTCACCAACCTTCGATGCTCAAATGGAAAAAGATTACACTTACCCCACATAGGGTAATCTACTTGTTTACCCCTTGATCCGTGGACCATGGATATTCTCACTCACATTGGGTTTTTCCTGGGTCAATTTTTGCATGCAGATGAAAGACTTGAAGTTAATGGTAACATGTTAGTGGCTAAGATGCTTGTTGAATTGGATACAATGGAGCATCTATTAAACCAGATTATCATCTCTAAAGGGATTTTCTCCTAGTATACCTATGAACTTGACTACATTGGAATCCTAGGCATAACTAATGCCATGAGTATGGCCATCTCATACAGGACTGTGGAAATCCTTTTATTAGACACTATTCATTTACAAACGACTAGTTGATTGTCCGCAACACTTAGACGAGGATGCTAAGATGGTTCCTAGTATCGATTCATCATGTAGGGCCCGCGAGGACCAAGGCTAGGAAGGACTAGTTACACTTAGTATCTATGACCATATGGGAATGTTCAACAACCATGTATATGCATAATGATACAACATGGATTACACTTTTGCAGATGAAAAATTCAGAAGGTATATCTAAGTAGGTGGATTCATCTTGTCCATGTAAGTGTGACCTATTGACTCATTCGTCCTCTTGTTTATTGGGTCTTTGTTTTGTCAACCCTAGGATTGTAACCCTCCCTAGTGAACCCTATGGGTTGATGCGCAATCATGGACTCCTTTAAGGCCACTTTAGATGCCACATCACACTGAAAAAACATGGAACCTCTAACTCTAGGTGACAACTAGAGGTACTTCCCTAACAAATTTGAAGATGAACTAAAAGACAAAGGTTAGGTACTTGAATAAGCTTTGATAATATATCACTTTTATCTATATAAAATTTGTGTAAATGATTGTAAAATTAGTTTCGCTTAAATTGGGTATTCAAATTTTCAACACATCATAACATATATGTTTGTGCGGGTGCAGCACTATGTGAGGAAAATGATGTCATTTTTGGATAAAATCTTGCAGACATATAAAGGAAAGATGGTACTAGTGCAACACTATTTTTTCAAAAAATTTCATGAATTATTATTTTTATTATTAATTATTGAAGTCTGAATACCTTGAAACTAAAACGTTATGTGAGGGTGCAACACTTTAGGGGGAGGATTAATGAAATTCTTGATTTCTATATATAATATTGTAGGTCTCATTGTCCTCTAGTGCTCCATATAGTTATCTTGTGAAAGGGTGAAGGAAAAAAGTTAAAAAAAAAACAATGGATGTGTCTATTTTTGAAAAGTCACGTGTGTCATTTAGAAAAATAATAAGAAATAAATAAAACATACATATTTAGGAAAACATTACATATTCAGAATTGTAAAATCATATTCTACAATATTATATATATTCATAAAAAATATCGTGTTTTTCATAGCAAAAAACAACATTTAAACTGAGCAAATTCATAGATTTCTGAAATACACGAAATAACCCTAGTTTAATTGTCCTAGCTAATAGGTTTGGTAGTCCGAAGCTATTTCCAAACATGATGCCAATCCTTATTCCCGCCGAAATTTTAAATTTTACAAAACACATATGTGATACAAAACACACATGTTTTGTAATGCATATGCGATACAAAACACATATACGTTATAACGCATATGCGATACAAAACACATATGCGATACAAAACGCATATGTGTTTTATACCACATATTCCATATAACGAATATGTGTTTCACTACGCTTATTCTAAAAACAATTTTACATATACATTGGTCTTCGAACACCATGCAGTTTCTCCCTCTATAACCAACCATCCCCCCTTTGTCTACCTGACACACATCCACATACCCTCTCTCCATCGCTATATATCTCCTTCAACATCCCTCATCCATCTCTTCCTGTATCTCCCTTCATTCTCTCTCCATTCTCTCTTCTCCCATCCCTCCCCCTTTCTCTATTCCCCCTCCCTCCCTCCCTCTCCTTCTACCTCCATGTGCTTGCTCCATCCTTTCACTCCCTCCCTCCCTCTCCTTCTACCTCCATGTGCTTGCTCCATCCTTTCACTCCCTCCCTCCCTCACTTTCTCCCCATACCGCCTCTCCATCCCCTTCTCCCCCCAAATTCCTTCCCTCTCTTCCTCTCTCTATCTAACCATCGATATTTCTCTCCTTCACCATGCCTCTACCTATAAAACCATCGATCGACCCTCTCTCTCTACCCTTTCGCTCTCTAACCATGCGTCCTTCCATCCTATGTGTTAAATCAATCTAGTGTTTCAAGTTTTCATCTCTCCATATTTTTCTCCATTCCTTAATCTCTCTCTCTCTCTCTCTCTCTCTCTCTCTCTCACACACACACACACACACACAATCCTGCATCTCTATCCCTTGGTGTAACCTTCCTTGACCATCCTTCATTTCTCTAAATCCCTCCTCTCTCATTGTTATTATCCCACTCTCTCACCCTCTAGCCATCCCTCCATCCATCATTTGTCTCTCCATCCATATCTCTCTCTCTCTCTATGACTCTCCCACTCTAAATCTTTAACCACCCCCCCATTTGTCTCTTTCACTGACTCACTCTATACCTCTCTCTATACAACCACTCTATCCATCCCTCTCACTCTTTAACCACCCCCTCCTCATTTGTCCCTCCATCCATTATGCTATATCTTTCCTCCATCCATTATCCTATATATTTCCTACACCCAATCATCCCTCCCTCCTATATATCTCCCTCTCCCATCCCCCCTATATA